>JBBELK010001141.1:0-269702 GCA_037783545.1 Henricia sp. BOLD:AAB3569 | reverse complement strand
AAATAAAATATGAAATTTGGAAATATTTTGGGGATTTTGAGTAAATTTGTTGAATATTTGCCAAATTGTCAATTTTTCTCTAGAATAGGTTCCAGACAGGCTAAATTTTCATATGATCTTTTCTAATGACATTTTCAAAAACGTCAATTTTTTGCCAATTGTGATTTTTTCAATTTTGGCCAAAATGTTATGATTTAGATTTCCTTAAAATTGCAGGGAAATGTTGCTTAGGACCCATAGATGATATTCCTTGATTTTAACATTGACTGGTCATCCAGAAATAAAAATATGAAATTTGGAAATATTTTGGGGATTTTGAGAAAATTTGTTGAATATTTGCCAAAATTGGTCCCATTTTTCTGAGAAATAAGGTTCCAGACAGGCTAAATTTCATTATGAGTCATTTCTAAGACATTTTCAAAAACGTCAATTTTGGCCAATTTTGATAAAAATCGATGGACTAACCCCTGTGGATTTTTTCAATTTTTGGGCCAAAAATGTTATGATTTAGATTTTCCTTAAATTGCAGGAAATGTTGCTTAGGACCCATAGATGATATTCCTTGAATTTAACATTGACTGGTCATCCAGAAAATAAAATATGAAATTTGGAAATATTTGGGGATTTTGAGAAAATTTGTTGGAATATTTGCCAATTGTCCTTTTTCTTGAGAAATACGGTTCCAGACAGGCAAATTTTCATTATGAGTCATTTCTAAGACATTTTCAAAAACGTCAATTTTTGGCCAATTTTGATAAAAATCGATGGACTAACCCCTTGTGATTTTTTCAATTTTTGGCCAAAATGTTATGATTTAGATTTTCTTAAAATTGCAGGAAATGTTGCTTAGGACCCATAGATGATATTCCTTGAATTTAACATTGACTGGTCATCCAGAAAATAAAATATGAAATTGGAAATATTTGGGGATTTTGAGAAAATTTGTTGAATATTTGCCAAATTGTCCATTTTTCTTGAGAAATAAGGTTCCAGACAGGCTAAATTTTCATTATGAGTCATTTCTAAGACATTTTCAAAAACGTCAATTTTGGCCAATTTTGATAAAAATCGATGGACTAACCCCTTGTGATTTTTTTCAATTTTTGGCCAAAAATGATATGATTTAGATTTTCCTTAAAATTGCAGGAAATGTTGCTTAGGACCCATAGATGATATTCCTTGAATTTAACATTGACTGGTCATCCAGAAAATAAAATATGAAATTTGGAAATATTTTGGGGATTTTGAGAAAATTTGTTGAATATTTGCCAAATTGTCCATTTTTCTGAGAAATAAGGTTCCAGACAGGCTAAATTTTCATTATGAGTCATTTCTAAGACATTTTCAAAAACGTCAATTTTTGGCCAATTTTGATAAAAATCGATGGACTAACCCCTTGTGATTTTTTCAATTTTTGGCCAAAAATGTTATGATTTAGATTTTCCTTAAAATTGCAGGAAATGTTGCTTAGGACCCATAGATGATATTCCTTGAATTTAACATTGACTGGTCATCCAGAAAATAAAATATGAAATTTGGAAATATTTTGGGGATTTTGAGAAAATTTGTTGAATATTTGCCAAATTGTCCATTTTTCTGAGAAATAAGGTTCCAGACAGGCTAAATTTTCATTATGAGTCATTTCTAAGACATTTTCAAAAACGTCAATTTTTGGCCAATTTGATAAAAATCGATGGACTAACCCCTTGTGATTTTTCAATTTTTGGCCAAAAATGTTATGATTTAGATTTTCCTTAAAATTGCAGGAAATGTTGCTTAGGACCCATAGATGATATTCCTTGAATTTAACATTGACTGGTCATCCAGAAAATAAAATATGAAATTTGGAAATATTTTGGGGATTTGAGAAAATTTGTTGAATATTTGCCAATTGTCCATTTTTCTGAGAAATAAGGTTCCAGACAGGCTAAATTTTCATTATGAGTCATTTCTAAGACATTTTCAAAAACGTCAATTTTTGGCCAATTTTGATAAAAATCGATGGACTAACCCCTTGTGATTTTTTCAATTTTTGGCCAAAAATGTTATGATTTAGATTTTCCTTAAAATTGCAGGAAATGTTGCTTAGGACCCATAGATGATATTCCTTGAATTTAACATTGACTGGTCATCCAGAAAATAAAATATGAAATTTGGAAATATTTTGGGGATTTTGAGAAAATTTGTTGAATATTTGCCAAATTGTCCATTTTTCTGAGAAATAAGGTTCCAGACAGGCTAAATTTTCATTATGAGTCATTTCTAAGACATTTTCAAAAACGTCAATTTTTGGCCAATTTTGATAAAAATCGATGGACTAAACCCCTTGTGATTTTTTCAATTTTTGGCCAAAAATGTTATGATTTAGATTTTCCTTAAAATTGCAGGAAATGTTGCTTAGGACCCATAGATGATATTCCTTGAATTTAACATTGACTGGTCATCCAGAAAATAAAATATGAAATTTGGAAATATTTTGGGGATTTTGAGAAAATTTGTTGAATATTTGCCAAATTGTCCATTTTTCTGAGAAATAAGGTTCCAGACAGGCTAAATTTTCATTATGAGTCATTTCTAAGACATTTTCAAAAACGTCAATTTTTGGCCAATTTTGATAAAAATCGATGGACTAACCCCTTGTGATTTTTCAATTTTTGGCCAAAAATGTTATGATTTAGATTTTCCTTAAAATTGCAGGAAATGTTGCTTAGGACCCATAGATGATATTCCTTGAATTTAACATTGACTGGTCATCCAGAAAATAAATATGAAATTTGGAAATATTTTGGGGATTTTGAGAAAATTTGTTGAATATTTGCCAAATTGTCCATTTTTCTGAGAAATAAGGTTCCAGACAGGCTAAATTTTCATTATGAGTCATTTCTAAGACATTTTCAAAAACGTCAATTTTTGGCAAATTTTGATAAAAATCGATGGACTAACCCCTTGTGATTTTTTCAATTTTTGGCCAAAAATGTTATGATTTAGATTTTCCTTAAAATTGCAGGAAATGTTGCTTAGGACCCATAGATGATATTCCTTGAATTTAACATTGACTGGTCATCCAGAAAATAAAATATGAAATTTGGAAATATTTTGGGGATTTTGAGAAAATTTGTTGAATATTTGCCAAATTGTCCATTTTTCTGAGAAATAAGGTTCCAGACAGGCTAAATTTTCATTATGAGTCATTTCTAAGACATTTTCAAAAACGTCAATTTTTGGCCAATTTTGATAAAAATCGATGGACTAACCCCTTGTGATTTTTTCAATTTTTGGCCAAAAATGTTATGATTTAGATTTTCCTTAAAATTGCAGGAAATGTTGCTTAGGACCCATAGATGATATTCCTTGAATTTAACATTGACTGGTCATCCAGAAAATAAAATATGAAATTTGGAAATATTTTGGGATTTTGAGAAAATTTGTTGAATAATTGCCAAATTGTCCATTTTTCTGAGAAATAAGGTTCCAGACAGGCTAAATTTTCATTATGAGTCATTTCTAAGACATTTTCAAAAACGTCAATTTTTGGCCAATTTTGATAAAAATCGATGGACTAACCCCTTGTGATTTTTTCAATTTTGGCCAAAAATGTTATGATTTAGATTTTCCTTAAAATTGCAGGAAATGTTGCTTAGGACCCATAGATGATATTCCTTGAATTTAACATTGACTGGTCATCCAGGAAATAAATATGAAATTTGGAAATATTTTGGGATTTTGAGAAAATTTGTTGAATATTTGCCAAATTGTCCATTTTTCTGAGAAATAAGGTTCCAGACAGGCTAAATTTTCATTATGAGTCATTTCTAAGACATTTTCAAAAACGTCAATTTTTGGCCAATTTTGATAAAAATCGATGGACTAACCCCTTGTGATTTTTTCAATTTTTGGCCAAAAATGTTATGATTTAGATTTTCCTTAAAATTGCAGGAAATGTTGCTTAGGACCCATAGATGATATTCCTTGAATTTAACATTGACTGGTCATCCAGAAAATAAAATATGAAATTTGGAAATATTTTAGGGGATTTTGAGAAAATTTGTTGAATATTTGCCAAATTGTCCATTTTTCTGAGAAATAAGGTTCCAGACAGGCTAAATTTTCATTATGAGTCATTTCTAAGACATTTTCAAAAACGTCAATTTTTGGCCAATTTTGATAAAAATCGATGGACTAACCCCTTGTAATTTTTCAATTTTTGGCCAAAAATGTTATGATTTAGATTTTCCTTAAAATTGCAGGAAATGTTGCTTAGGACCCATAGATGATATTCTTGAATTTAACATTGACTGGTCATCCAGAAATAAAATATGAAATTTGGAAATATTTTAGGGATTTTGAGAAAATTTGTTGAATATTTGCCAAATTGTCCATTTTTCTGAGAAATAAGGTTCCAGACAGGCTAAATTTTCATTATGAGTCATTTCTAAGACATTTTCAAAACGTCAATTTTTGGCAAATTTTGATAAAATCGATGGACTAACCCCTTGTGATTTTTTTCAATTTTTGGCCAAAAATGTTATGATTTAGATTTCCTTAAAATTGCAGGAAATGTTGCTTAGGACCCATAGATGATATTCCTTGAATTTAACATTGACTGGTCATCCAGAAATAAAATATGAAATTTGGAAATATTTTGGGGATTTTGAGAAAATTTGTTGAATATTTGCCAAATTGTCCATTTTTCTGAGAAATAAGGTTCCAGACAGGCTAAATTTTCATTATGAGTCATTTCTAAGACATTTTCAAAAACGTCAATTTTTGGCCAATTTTGATAAAAATCGATGGACTAACCCCTTGTGATTTTTTTCAATTTTTGGCCAAAAATGTTATGATTTAGATTTTCCTTAAAATTGCAGGAAATCGTTGCTTAGGACCCATAGATGATATTCCTTGAATTTAACATTGACTGGTCATCCAGAAAATAAAATATGAAATTTGGAAATATTTTGGGGAATTTGAGAAAATTTGTTGAATATTTGCCAAATTGTCCATTTTTCTGAGAAATAAGGTTCCAGACAGGCTAAATTTTCATATGAGTCATTTCTAAGACATTTTCAAAAAGGTCAATTTTTGGCAAATTTTGATAAAAATCGATGGACTAACCCCTTGTGATTTTTTCAATTTTTGGCCAAAAATGTTATGATTAGATTTTCCTTAAAATTGCAGGAAATGTTGCTTAGGACCCATAGATGATATTCCTTGAATTTAACATTGACTGGTCATCCAGAAAATAAAATATGAAATTTGGAAATATTTTGGGGATTTTGAGAAAATTTGTTGAATATTTGCCAAATTGTCCCATTTTTCTGAGAAATAAGGTTCCAGACAGGCTAAATTTTCATTATGAGTCTTTCTAAGACATTTTCAAAAACGTCAATTTTTGGCAATTTTGATAAAAATCGATGGACTACTAACCCCTTGTGATTTTTTCAATTTTTGGCCAAAATGTTATGAAATTTGGAATATTTTGGGATTTTGAGAAAATTTGTTGAATATTTGCCAAATTTTCCATTTTTCTGAGAAATAAGGTTCCAGACAGGCTAAATTTTTATTATGAGTCATTTCTAAGACATTTTGAAAAACGTCAATTTTTTGCCATTTTTGATAAAAATTGATGGACTAACCCCTTGTGATTTTTTCAATTTTTGGCCAAAAATGTTATGATTTAGATTTTCCTTAAAATTGCAGGAAATGTTGCTTAGGACCCATAGATGATATTCCTTGAATTTAACATTGACTGGTCATCCAGAAAATAAAATATGAAATTTGGAAATTTTTGGGGATTTGAGAAAATTTGTTGAATATTTGCCAAATTGTCCATTTTTCTGAGAAATAAGGTTCCAGACAGGCTAAATTTTCATTATGAGTCATTTCTAAGACATTTTCAAAACGTCAATTTTTGGCCAATTTTGATAAAAATCGATGGACTAACCCCTTGTGATTTTTTCAATTTTTGGCCAAAAATGTTATGATTTAGATTTTCCTTAAAATTGCAGGAAATGTTGCTTAGGACCCATAGATGATATTCCTTGAATTTAAACATTGACTGGTCATCCAGAAAATAAAATATGAAATTTGGAAATATTTTGGGGATTTTGAGAAAATTTGTTGAATAATTGCCAAATTGTCCATTTTTCTGAGAAATAAGGTTCCAGACAGGCTAAATTTTCATTATGAGTCATTTCTAAGACATTTTCAAAAACGTCAATTTTTGGCCAATTTTGATAAAAATCGATGGACTATAACCCCTTGTGATTTTTTCAATTTTGGGCCAAAAATGTTATGATTTAGATTTTCCTTAAAATTGCAGGAAATGTTGCTTAGGACCCATAGATGATATTCCTTGAATTTAACATTGACTGGTCATCCAGAAAATAAAATATGAAATTTGGAAATATTTTGGGGATTTTGAGAAAATTTGTTGAATATTTGCCAAATTGTCCATTTTTCTGAGAAATAAGGTTCCAGACAGGCTAAATTTTCATTATGAGTCATTTCTAAGACATTTTCAAAAACGTCAATTTTTGGCCAATTTTGATAAAAATCGATGGACTAACCCCTTGTGATTTTTTCAATTTT
Source organism: Henricia sp. BOLD:AAB3569 (assembly GCA_037783545.1). NCBI lineage: Eukaryota > Metazoa > Echinodermata > Asteroidea > Spinulosida > Echinasteridae > Henricia > Henricia sp. BOLD:AAB3569. The sequence continues at coordinate 263,114 of JBBELK010001141.1, read as the reverse complement.
TGGCCAAAAATGTTATGATTTAGATTTTCCTTAAATTGCAGGAAATGTTGCTTAGGACCCATAGATGATATTCCTTGAATTTAACATTGACTGGTCATCCAGAAAATAAAATATGAAATTTGGAAATATTTTAGGGATTTTGAGAAAATTTGTTGAATATTTGCCAAATTGTCCATTTTTCTGAGAAATAAGGTTCCAGACAGGCTAAATTTTCATTATGAGTCATTTCTAAGACATTTTCAAAAACGTCAATTTTTGGCAAATTTTGATAAAAATCGATGGACTAACCCCTTGTGATTTTTTTCAATTTTTGGCCAAAAATGTTATGATTTAGATTTTCCTTAAAATTGCAGGAAATGTTGCTTAGGACCCATAGATGATATTCCTTGAATTTAACATTGACTGGTCATCCAGAAAATAAAATATGAAATTTGGAAATATTTTGGGGATTTTGAGAAAATTTGTTGAATATTTGCCAAATTGTCCATTTTTCTGAGAAATAAGGTTCCAGACAGGCTAAATTTTCATTATGAGTCATTTCTAAGACATTTTCAAAAACGTCAATTTTTGGCCAATTTTGATAAAAATCGATGGACTAACCCCTTGTGATTTTTTCAATTTTTGGCCAAAAATGTTATGATTTAGATTTTCCTTAAAATTGCAGGAAATGTTGCTTAGGACCCATAGATGATATTCCTTGAATTTAACATTGACTGGTCATCCAGAAAATAAAATATGAAATTTGGAAATATTTTGGGGATTTTGAGAAAATTTGTTGAATATTTGCCAAATTGTCCATTTTTCTGAGAAATAAGGTTCCAGACAGGCTAAATTTTCATTTTGAGTCATTTCTAAGACATTTTCAAAAACGTCAATTTTTGGCCAATTTTGATAAAAATCGATGGACTAACCCCTTGTGATTTTTTCAATTTTTGGCCAAAAATGTTATGATTTAGATTTTCCTTAAAATTGCAGGAAATGTTGCTTAGGACCCATAGATGATATTCCTTGAATTTAACATTGACTGGTCATCCAGAAAATAAAATATGAAATTTGGAAATATTTTGGGGAATTTGAGAAAATTTGTTGAATATTTGCCAAATTGTCCATTTTTCTGAGAAATAAGGTTCCAGACAGGCTAAATTTTCATTATGAGTCATTTCTAAGACATTTTCAAAAACGTCAATTTTTGGCAAATTTTGATACAAATCGATGGACTAACCCCTTGTGATTTTTTCAATTTTTGGCAAAAAATGTTATGATTTAGATTTTCCTTAAAATTGCAGGAAATGTTGCTTAGGACCCATAGATGATATTCCTTGAATTTAACATTGACTGGTCATCCAGAAAATAAAATATGAAATTTGGAAATATTTTGGGGATTTTGAGAAAATTTGTTGAATATTTGCCAAATTGTCCATTTTTCTGAGAAATAAGGTTCCAGACAGGCTAAATTTTCATTATGAGTCATTTCTAAGACATTTTCAAAAACGTCAATTTTTGGCCAATTTTGATAAAAATCGATGGACTAACTAACCCCTTGTGATTTTTTCAATTTTTGGCCAAAAATGTTATGAAATTTGGAAATATTTTGGGGATTTTGAGAAAATTTGTTGAATATTTGCCAAATTTTCCATTTTTCTGAGAAATAAGGTTCCAGACAGGCTAAATTTTCATTATGAGTCATTTCTAAGACATTTTCAAAAACGTCAATTTTTGGCAAATTTTGATAAAAATCGATGGACTAACCCCTTGTGATTTTTTTCAATTTTTGGCCAAAAATGTTATGATTTAGATTTTCCTTAAAATTGCAGGAAATGTTGCTTAGGACCCATAGATGATATTCCTTGAATTTAACATTGACTGGTCATCCAGAAAATAAAATATGAAATTTGGAAATATTTTGGGGATTTTGAGAAAATTTGTTGAATATTTGCCAAATTGTCCATTTTTCTGAGAAATAAGGTTCCAGACAGGCTAAATTTTCATTATGAGTCATTTCTAAGACATTTTCAAAAACGTCAATTTTTGGCAAATTTTGATAAAAATCGATGGACTAACCCCTTGTGATTTTTTCAATTTTTGGCCAAAAATGTTATGATTTAGATTTTCCTTAAAATTGCAGGAAATGTTGCTTAGGACCCATAGATGATATTCCTTGAATTTAACATTGACTGGTCATCCAGAAAATAAAATATGAAATTTGGAAATATTTTGGGGATTTTGAGAAAATTTGTTGAATATTTGCCAAATTGTCCATTTTTCTGAGAAATAAGGTTCCAGACAGGCTAAATTTTCATTTTGAGTCATTTCTAAGACATTTTCAAAAACGTCAATTTTTGGCCAATTTTGATAAAAATCGATGGACTAACCCCTTGTGATTTTTTCAATTTTTGGCCAAAAATGTTATGATTTAGATTTTCCTTAAAATTGCAGGAAATGTTGCTTAGGACCCATAGATGATATTCCTTGAATTTAACATTGACTGGTCATCCAGAAAATAAAATATGAAATTTGGAAATATTTTGGGGAATTTGAGAAAATTTGTTGAATATTTGCCAAATTGTCCATTTTTCTGAGAAATAAGGTTCCAGACAGGCTAAATTTTCATTATGAGTCATTTCTAAGACATTTTCAAAAACGTCAATTTTTGGCAAATTTTGATAAAAATCGATGGACTAACCCCTTGTGATTTTTTCAATTTTTGGCAAAAAATGTTATGATTTAGATTTTCCTTAAAATTGCAGGAAATGTTGCTTAGGACCCATAGATGATATTCCTTGAATTTAACATTGACTGGTCATCCAGAAAATAAAATATGAAATTTGGAAATATTTTGGGGATTTTGAGAAAATTTGTTGAATATTTGCCAAATTGTCCATTTTTCTGAGAAATAAGGTTCCAGACAGGCTAAATTTTCATTATGAGTCATTTCTAAGACATTTTCAAAAACGTCAATTTTTGGCCAATTTTGATAAAAATCGATGGACTAACTAACCCCTTGTGATTTTTTCAATTTTTGGCCAAAAATGTTATGAAATTTGGAAATATTTTGGGGATTTTGAGAAAATTTGTTGAATATTTGCCAAATTTTCCATTTTTCTGAGAAATAAGGTTCCAGACAGGCTAAATTTTTATTATGAGTCATTTCTAAGACATTTTCAAAAACGTCAAGTTTTGGCCAATTTTGATAAAAATCGATGGACTAACCCCCTTGTGATTTTTTCAATTTTTGGCCAAAAATGTTATGATTTAGATTTTCCTTAAAATTGCAAGAAATGTTGCTTAGGACCCATAGATGATTTTCCTTGAATTTAACATTGACTGGTCATCCAGAAAATAAAATATGAAATTTGGAAATATTTTGGGGATTTTGAGAAAATTTGTTGAATATTTGCCAAATTGTCCATTTTTCTGAGAAATAAGGTTCCAGACAGGCTAAATTTTCATTATGAGTCATTTCTAAGACATTTTCAAAAACGTCAATTTTTGGCCAATTTTGATAAAAATCGATGGACTAACCCCTTGTGATTTTTTCAATTTTTGGCCAAAAATGTTATGATTTAGATTTTCCTTAAAATTGCAGGAAATGTTGCTTAGGACCCATAGATGATATTCCTTGAATTTAACATTGACTGGTCATCCAGAAAATAAAATATGAAATTTGGAAATATTTTGGGGATTTTGAGAAAATTTGTTGAATATTTGCCAAATTGTCCATTTTTCTGAGAAATAAGGTTCCAGACAGGCTAAATTTTCATTATGAGTCATTTCTAAGACATTTTCAAAAACGTCAATTTTTGGCCAATTTTGATAAAAATCGATGGACTAACCCCTTGTGATTTTTTTCAATTTTTGGCCAAAAATGTTATGATTTAGATTTTCCTTAAAATTGCAGGAAATGTTGCTTAGGACCCATAGATGATATTCCTTGAATTTAACATTGACTGGTCATCCAGAAAATAAAATATGAAATTTGGAAATATTTTGGGGAATTTGAGAAAATTTGTTGAATATTTGCCAAATTGTCCATTTTTCTGAGAAATAAGGTTCCAGACAGGCTAAATTTTCATTATGAGTCATTTCTAAGACATTTTCAAAAAAGGTCAATTTTTGGCAAATTTTGATAAAAATCGATGGACTAACCCCTTGTGATTTTTTCAATTTTTGGCAAAAAATGTTATGATTTAGATTTTCCTTAAAATTGCAGGAAATGTTGCTTAGGACCCATAGATGATATTCCTTGAATTTAACATTGACTGGTCATCCAGAAAATAAAATATGAAATTTGGAAATATTTTGGGGATTTTGAGAAAATTTGTTGAATATTTGCCAAATTGTCCATTTTTCTGAGAAATAAGGTTCCAGACAGGCTAAATTTTCATTATGAGTCATTTCTAAGACATTTTCAAAAACGTCAATTTTTGGCCAATTTTGATAAAAATCGATGGACTAACTAACCCCTTGTGATTTTTTCAATTTTTGGCCAAAAATGTTATGAAATTTGGAAATATTTTGGGGATTTTGAGAAAATTTGTTGAATATTTGCCAAATTTTCCATTTTTCTGAGAAATAAGGTTCCAGACAGGCTAAATTTTTATTATGAGTCATTTCTAAGACATTTTCAAAAACGTCAAGTTTTGGCCAATTTTGATAAAAATCGATGGACTAACCCCCTTGTGATTTTTTCAATTTTTGGCCAAAAATGTTATGATTTAGATTTTCCTTAAAATTGCAAGAAATGTTGCTTAGGACCCATAGATGATTTTCCTTGAATTTAACATTGACTGGTCATCCAGAAAATAAAATATGAAATTTGGAAATATTTTGGGGATTTTGAGAAAATTTGTTGAATATTTGCCAAATTGTCCATTTTTCTGAGAAATAAGGTTCCAGACAGGCTAAATTTTCATTATGAGTCATTTCTAAGACATTTTCAAAAACGTCAATTTTTGGCCAATTTTGATAAAAATCGATGGACTAACCCCTTGTGATTTTTTCAATTTTTGGCCAAAAATGTTATGATTTAGATTTTCCTTAAAATTGCAGGAAATGTTGCTTAGGACCCATAGATGATATTCCTTGAATTTAACATTGACTGGTCATCCAGAAAATAAAATATGAAATTTGGAAATATTTTGGGGATTTTGAGAAAATTTGTTGAATATTTGCCAAATTGTCCATTTTTCTGAGAAATAAGGTTCCAGACAGGCTAAATTTTCATTATGAGTCATTTCTAAGACATTTTCAAAAACGTCAATTTTTGGCCAATTTTGATAAAAATCGATGGACTAACCCCTTGTGATTTTTTTCAATTTTTGGCCAAAAATGTTATGATTTAGATTTTCCTTAAAATTGCAGGAAATGTTGCTTAGGACCCATAGATGATATTCCTTGAATTTAACATTGACTGGTCATCCAGAAAATAAAATATGAAATTTGGAAATATTTTGGGGATTTTGAGAAAATTTGTTGAATATTTGCCAAATTGTCCATTTTTCTGAGAAATAAGGTTCCAGACAGGCTAAATTTTTATTATGAGTCATTTCTAAGACATTTTCAAAAACGTAAATTTTTGGCCAATTTTGATAAAAATCGATGGACCCCTTGTGATTTTTTCAATTTTTGGCCAAAAATGTTATGATTTAGATTTTCCTTAAAATTGCAAGAAATGTTGCTTAGGACCCATAGATGATATTCCTTGAATTTAACATTGACTGGTCATCCAGAAAATAAAATATGAAATTTGGAAATATTTTGGGGATTTTGAGAAAATTTGTTGAATATTTGCCAAATTGTCCATTTTTCTGAGAAATAAGGTTCCAGACAGGCTAAATTTTCATTATGAGTCATTTCTAAGACATTTTCAAAAACGTAAATTTTTGGCCAATTTTCATAAAAATCGATGGACCCCTTGTGATTTTTTCAATTTTTGGCCAAAAATGTTATGATTTAGATTTTCCTTAAAATTGCAGGAAATGTTGCTTAGGACCCATAGATGATATTCCTTGAATTTAACATTGACTGGTCATCCAGAAAATAAAATATGAAATTTGGAAATATTTTGGGGATTTTGAGAAAATTTGTTGAATATTTGCCAAATTGTCCATTTTTCTGAGAAATAAAGTTCCAGACAGGCTAAATTTTCATTATGAGTCATTTCTAAGACATTTTCAAAAACGTAAATTTTTGGCCAATTTTGATAAAAATCGATGGACTAACCCCTTGTGATGATTTAGATTTTCCTTAAAATTGCAGGAAATGTTGCTTAGGACCCATAGATGATATTCCTTGAATTTAACATTGACTGGTCATCCAGAAAATAAAATATGAAATTTGGAAATATTTTGGGGATTTTGAGAAAATTTGTTGAATATTTGCCAAATTGTCCATTTTTCTGAGAAATAAGGTTCCAGACAGGCTAAATTTTCATTATGAGTCATTTCTAAGACATTTTCAAAAACGTCAATTTTTGGCCAATTTTGATAAAAATCGATGGACTAACCCCTTGTGATTTTTTCAATTTTGGGCCAAAAATGTTATGATTTAGATTTTCCTTAAAATTGCAGGAAATGTTGCTTAGGACCCATAGATGATATTCCTTGAATTTAACATTGACTGGTCATCCAGAAAATAAAATATGAAATTTGGAAATATTTTGGGGATTTTGAGAAAATTTGTTGAATATTTGCCAAATTGTCCATTTTTCTGAGAAATAAGGTTCCAGACAGGCTAAATTTTCATTATGAGTCATTTCTAAGACATTTTCAAAAACGTCAATTTTTGGCCAATTTTGATAAAAATCGATGGACTAACCCCTTGTGATTTTTTCAATTTTGGGCCAAAAATGTTATGATTTAGATTTTCCTTAAAATTGCAGGAAATGTTGCTTAGGACCCATAGATGATATTCCTTGAATTTAACATTGACTGGTCATCCAGAAAATAAAATATGAAATTTGGAAATATTTTGGGGATTTTGAGAAAATTTGTTGAATATTTGCCAAATTGTCCATTTTTCTGAGAAATAAGGTTCCAGACAGGCTAAATTTTTATTATGAGTCATTTCTAAGACATTTTCAAAAACGTAAATTTTTGGCCAATTTTGATAAAAATCGATGGACTAACCCCCTTGTGATTTTTTCAATTTTTGGCCAAAAATGTTATGATTTAGATTTTCCTTAAAATTGCAAGAAATGTTGCTTAGGACCCATAGATGATATTCCTTGAATTTAACATTGACTGGTCATCCAGAAAATAAAATATGAAATTTGGAAATATTTTGGGGATTTTGAGAAAATTTGTTGAATATTTGCCAAATTGTCCATTTTTCTGAGAAATAAGGTTCCAGACAGGCTAAATTTTCATTATGAGTCATTTCTAAGACATTTTCAAAAACGTAAATTTTTGGCCAATTTTGATAAAAATCGATGGACTAACCCCTTGTGATTTTTTCAATTTTTGGCCAAAAATGTTATGATTTAGATTTTCCTTAAAATTGCAGGAAATGTTGCTTAGGACCCATAGATGATATTCCTTGAATTTAACATTGACTGGTCATCCAGAAAATAAAATATGAAATTTGGAAATATTTTGGGGATTTTGAGAAAATTTGTTGAATATTTGCCAAATTGTCCATTTTTCTGAGAAATAAGGTTCCAGACAGGCTAAATTTTCATTATGAGTCATTTCTAAGACATTTTCAAAAACGTCAATTTTTGGCCAATTTTGATAAAAATCGATGGACTAACCCCTTGTGATTTTTTCAATTTTGGGCCAAAAATGTTATGATTTAGATTTTCCTTAAAATTGCAGGAAATGTTGCTTAGGACCCATAGATGATATTCCTTGAATTTAACATTGACTGGTCATCCAGAAAATAAAATATGAAATTTGGAAATATTTTGGGGATTTTGAGAAAATTTGTTGAATATTTGCCAAATTGTCCATTTTTCTGAGAAATAAGGTTCCAGACAGGCTAAATTTTCATTATGAGTCATTTCTAAGACATTTTCAAAAACGTCAATTTTTGGCCAATTTTGATAAAAATCGATGGACTAACCCCTTGTGATTTTTTCAATTTTGGGCCAAAAATGTTATGATTTAGATTTTCCTTAAAATTGCAGGAAATGTTGCTTAGGACCCATAGATGATATTCCTTGAATTTAACATTGACTGGTCATCCAGAAAATAAAATATGAAATTTGGAAATATTTTGGGGATTTTGAGAAAATTTGTTGAATATTTGCCAAATTGTCCATTTTTCTGAGAAATAAGGTTCCAGACAGGCTAAATTTTCATTATGAGTCATTTCTAAGACATTTTCAAAAACGTCAATTTTTGGCCAATTTTGATAAAAATCGATGGACTAACCCCTTGTGATTTTTTCAATTTTGGGCCAAAAATGTTATGATTTAGATTTTCCTTAAAATTGCAGGAAATGTTGCTTAGGACCCATAGATGATATTCCTTGAATTTAACATTGACTGGTCATCCAGAAAATAAAATATGAAATTTGGAAATATTTTGGGGATTTTGAGAAAATTTGTTGAATATTTGCCAAATTGTCCATTTTTCTGAGAAATAAGGTTCCAGACAGGCTAAATTTTCATTATGAGTCATTTCTAAGACATTTTCAAAAACGTCAATTTTTGGCCAATTTTGATAAAAATCGATGGACTAACCCCTTGTGATTTTTTCAATTTTGGGCCAAAAATGTTATGATTTAGATTTTCCTTAAAATTGCAGGAAATGTTGCTTAGGACCCATAGATGATATTCCTTGAATTTAACATTGACTGGTCATCCAGAAAATAAAATATGAAATTTGGAAATATTTTGGGGATTTTGAGAAAATTTGTTGAATATTTGCCAAATTGTCCATTTTTCTGAGAAATAAGGTTCCAGACAGGCTAAATTTTTATTATGAGTCATTTCTAAGACATTTTCAAAAACGTAAATTTTTGGCCAATTTTGATAAAAATCGATGGACTAACCCCCTTGTGATTTTTTCAATTTTTGGCCAAAAATGTTATGATTTAGATTTTCCTTAAAATTGCAAGAAATGTTGCTTAGGACCCATAGATGATATTCCTTGAATTTAACATTGACTGGTCATCCAGAAAATAAAATATGAAATTTGGAAATATTTTGGGGATTTTGAGAAAATTTGTTGAATATTTGCCAAATTGTCCATTTTTCTGAGAAATAAGGTTCCAGACAGGCTAAATTTTCATTATGAGTCATTTCTAAGACATTTTCAAAAACGTAAATTTTTGGCCAATTTTGATAAAAATCGATGGACTAACCCCTTGTGATTTTTTCAATTTTTGGCCAAAAATGTTATGATTTAGATTTTCCTTAAAATTGCAGGAAATGTTGCTTAGGACCCATAGATGATATTCCTTGAATTTAACATTGACTGGTCATCCAGAAAATAAAATATGAAATTTGGAAATATTTTGGGGATTTTGAGAAAATTTGTTGAATATTTGCCAAATTGTCCATTTTTCTGAGAAATAAGGTTCCAGACAGGCTAAATTTTCATTATGAGTCATTTCTAAGACATTTTCAAAAACGTCAATTTTTGGCCAATTTTGATAAAAATCGATGGACTAACCCCTTGTGATTTTTTCAATTTTTGGCCAAAAATGTTATGATTTAGATTTTCCTTAAAATTGCAGGAAATGTTGCTTAGGACCCATAGATGATATTTCTTGAATTTAACATTGACTGGTCATCCAGAAAATAAAATATGAAATTTGGAAATATTTTGGGGATTTTGAGAAAATTTGTTGAATATTTGCCAAATTGTCCATTTTTCTGAGAAATAAGGTTCCAGACAGGTTAAATTTTCATTATGAGTCATTTCTAAGACATTTTCAAAAACGTAAATTTTTGGCCAATTTTGATACAAATCGATGGACGTTCCCTTGTGATTTTTTCAATTTTTGGCCAAAAATGTTATGATTTAGATTTTCCTTAAAATTGCAGGAATTGTTGCTTAGGACCCATATATGATATTCCTTGAATTTAACATTGACTGGTCATCCAGAAAATAAAATATGAAATTTGGAAATATTTTGGGGATTTTGAGAAAATTTGTTGAATATTTGCCAAATTGTCCATTTTTCTGAGAAATAAGGTTCCAGACAGGCTAAATTTTCATTATGAGTCATTTCTAAGACATTTTCAAAAACGTCAATTTTTGGCCAATTTTGATAAAAATCGATGGACTAACCCCCTTGTGATTTTTTCAATTTTGGGCCAAAAATGTTATGATTTAGATTTTCCTTAAAATTGCAGGAAATGTTGCTTAGGACCCATAGATGATATTCCTTGAATTTAACATTGACTGGTCATCCAGAAAATAAAATATGAAATTTGGAAATATTTTGGGGATTTTGAGAAAATTTGTTGAATATTTGCCAAATTGTCCATTTTTCTGAGAAATAAGGTTCCAGACAGGCTAAATTTTCATTATGAGTCATTTCTAAGACATTTTCAAAAACGTCAATTTTTGGCCAATTTTGATAAAAATCGATGGACTAACCCCTTGTGATTTTTTCAATTTTGGGCCAAAAATGTTATGATTTAGATTTTCCTTAAAATTGCAGGAAATGTTGCTTAGGACCCATAGATGATATTCCTTGAATTTAACATTGACTGGTCATCCAGAAAATAAAATATGAAATTTGGAAATATTTTGGGGATTTTGAGAAAATTTGTTGAATATTTGCCAAATTGTCCATTTTTCTGAGAAATAAGGTTCCAGACAGGCTAAATTTTCATTATGAGTCATTTCTAAGACATTTTCAAAAACGTCAATTTTTGGCCAATTTTGATAAAAATCGATGGACTAACCCCTTGTGATTTTTTCAATTTTGGGCCAAAAATGTTATGATTTAGATTTTCCTTAAAATTGCAGGAAATGTTGCTTAGGACCCATAGATGATATTCCTTGAATTTAACATTGACTGGTCATCCAGAAAATAAAATATGAAATTTGGAAATATTTTGGGGATTTTGAGAAAATTTGTTGAATATTTGCCAAATTGTCCATTTTTCTGAGAAATAAGGTTCCAGACAGGCTAAATTTTCATTATGAGTCATTTCTAAGACATTTTCAAAAACGTAAATTGTTGGCCAATTTTGATAAAAATCGATGGACTAACCCCTTGTGATTTTTTCAATTTTTGGCCAAAAATGTTATGATTTAGATTTTCCTTAAAATTGCAGGAAATGTTGCTTAGGACCCATAGATGATATTCCTTGAATTTAACATTGACTGGTCATCCAGAAAATAAAATATGAAATTTGGAAATATTTTGGGGATTTTGAGAAAATTTGTTGAATATTTGCCAAATTGTCCATTTTTCTGAGAAATAAGGTTCCAGACAGGCTAAATTTTCATTATGAGTCATTTCTAAGACATTTTCAAAAACGTAAATTGTTGGCCAATTTTGATAAAAATCGATGGACTAACCCCTTGTGATTTTTTCAATTTTTGGCCAAAAATGTTATGATTTAGATTTTCCTTAAAATTGCAGGAAATGTTGCTTAGGACCCATAGATGATATTCCTTGAATTTAACATTGACTGGTCATCCAGAAAATAAAATATGAAATTTGGAAATATTTTGGGGATTTTGAGAAAATTTGTTGAATATTTGCCAAATTGTCCATTTTTCTGAGAAATAAGGTTCCAGACAGGCTAAATTTTCATTATGAGTCATTTCTAAGACATTTTCAAAAACGTAAATTGTTGGCCAATTTTGATAAAAATCGATGGACTAACCCCTTGTGATTTTTTCAATTTTTGGCCAAAAATGTTATGATTTAGATTTTCCTTAAAATTGCAGGAAATGTTGCTTAGGACCCATAGATGATATTACTTGAATTTAACATTGACTGGTCATCCAGATTTTTTGCGGTAACCCCAGCGCTTTAAAAAAAATAAAAAAAAAAGAAGGAAAAGAAGTGCTGATGGGTTACCGCAGTGCTTTCAAAAAAAAAGGGAGCGCTGGGGTTACCGCAGTGCTTTCAAAAAAAAAATGTACATAATAATCTTTAGTTTAATAATGCTGATGTTCCCGTTTAAAAAAATTGTCCAATCACGCCGTCTGTCTTTAATGCAAATGTTTTTATTCAAGCGCAAGTCATGTTTACATTCACAATGAGAAATACAGTTAACTCAGTGTTGTGTTTCAGTTATAAAATTATAGGTTGAATTCCATATCCAGCCACCGAGGAAAAGTTATGATCATTAAATTACGTTTAAGTGCACATTTGACCAAATTAAAATATGGAGGGTGAAGTCAAGATTGAGGGGAAAAAGGCAGACGATTTGTACAGAGGGTCTTAAGGGAGTTCACACTATTGCGGACAAATCACACTGCCGCGCTGCACTCACCGCGTTGCATGATATCCCAAGTGTCGCTCTCTCCAAAAGAGAAAATTCCACTCCAGTAACTTGGGGCTTTTCCGATAGCCATTGACTGCGCGTTGGAAAGGTCAGCGGACCGCGGTCAAAGTTCAACAGATTTGAACTTTGACCCAGCTTGAAGCGTTCTGCGCGTCGCGATATGCCGCGCGCAACCGGCAAACCAGTTTCTGTACAAACCGATGGAGCAGCCGCGCGCAAAGCCATTTTTCCGCGTTAGTGTGAACGCCCTTAGCCTTAGGCGGTGGGCCGGGTATGGACTTCTTTCCAGAGCAAAGCAAGATATTAGGATAGGTTACCTTATGCCAATAATATGTACAGTAAAATGGTCTACACTTGAAATATGTTCACATATGACAGCTCTAGGTTCAGCGGTATAAGTTTCTAACTTGAGCAAGTTTGATTTACGGCTACGTAGAATTGACCACTTTAAAATACTGAACTAAAAAAAATCAGGGATGCCTGTTTCTTTTCAAGAAGTAAATAAGGTATTAGTTATAAGCAATCGGAAGGGAGCAAATTAATTGTTAATATAACTTGAGACACCTGATGGCATCAAACTAACCCGTCCTTTTCCATTGTCTACGTCATTTTGAGCAAACTCGCTTTAGCTAAAATGTGACGTAGACAATGGTAAGGACCGGTTTGTTTGCCGTCACAACGCGTTTCAAAAGTCAAAGTGCAACCGGGAAATGATTCTAATATTTCATTACTCACTTTTTTCCAACAGGCGTATTTCCAAAAATAAAAAATATCAATAAAAAAAATAAAACTAATCACCACTACAAATTATTCACATAATTCTACATGATTACAATCAGGTGTGAAACATCACCAATTAGTTCATTTCGTCTTACAAATGTCCCTTTAATTGTATTTAATTAAAGACGCATTTATTTGAAGGGCCGTGATAAATAGGTTCGCCATTGACTACAGTATTTTTGTGCACTTGTCTATAAAATGCTGCTACAGATAGTGTACAATTATTATTTAATTTGTTACAGATGAACTAAGAAAATTTGTATGTTCTTTATAAATCAAGTAGCAATTCGCTAGTACGTTTGAAACTTCATTTTCTTTCAGATATTAAACTGTCACGGTAACGTTCGTTGCATTTGTGTACAAAACCATTCCAACTACCGGTACTCATGGACGTATATGCCAGTACGTGCGTGTTTCGCATTCCGAGAACGTGTACATTTCGTGTTTTGAGAACACGCGTTTTGAGCAATGTGGTACCTGTGGTAATGGTCGCCGCTTGGATTCGTCTTAATGCCAACTCCAGCTGTTTACAAGCACCACTGGAGACGTTGTGGTCTAGTGGAAAGCGTGACGGACTTTCGGTCGAGAAGTCCATGGTTCGAAGCCTGGCCATTGCACCGCGTTGTGTCCCTGGACAGGACACTTCACGTTGTCTCTCTCCACCCAAGTGTATAAATGGGTACCAGCAAATACGGTTGGGGAAACCCAACTAGTTGCTGGGGGTAGACCTGCGATGGACTGGGATCCCATCCAGGAGGAGTACATGTAGCATTGGTCCTAGTCACTCCATGCCACGGAAACCGGGGATGAGTACCGGCCGTATGAGCCAATATTGGCTTGTAAACGACTTACCTACCTACCTTACAAGCACCACTTGAACCCGCCCTATGTTTTTACAAAATTGAAAAATTCCATCAAAATGAGCAATTCTCGATATACACTTTAATTTTCTGCCCCCAAGAAAAGCAAAGGTGGGAGAACCGTGGAAGAATAAAGACGTCTACAAAACATAGAAGATTCGCACCCAAATATTGTGAGTTTTCACAAATTGATGAACTACGTATACAGAAATGTTGTCACTGCACAGAAACACCTATTCTGTCAGAATGTAATAATTATGACTTAACATGCACTGTATTAACTCATTAAACCTACAGAAACACCATGAAATTTTAAGCAAATTGTAACATTATTTATACTTACGCAGTTTATAGAAACCCTTACTGAGGCACTGAACTTTTGTCATCTTCCTTTATACTTTTGTTCAACGGATTTTACATCTTCTAAAAACAAAGGCCTTTGTTACGCGTCGGACACGGGGCCTTTCAGACGAGTTGGCGAGTGCATGGCAGCCTTCAAGAAAGTAATATTTACGCAACATAAAGCAGCCAATCAGAATGCAGATTTCATTTCGATGGCGCACGCTAAGTGATACGACCACCAAAGTGTTTTGTATCGAGGCATCTGATTGGACCAAAATTCCATGTATTCGTCAAAAGGCTTTCTGCCGACTCGCGTTGCAAAACAGGCTTTTATGTTTCCGAAGATATCATACATGTATTAAAGGGGCACACACGACGACACGTACGCAGACTAGCTACCAACGGACACGCTCGAAACATCTCTACAGTTACGGTAATTGAGGTAAAAACGAAAGCCTTTGTACACACAAAAACATCTGTTTAAATAAAACTAAATATTGGATCCAGTACTACTAATACATGCCACACAAACTCTTCAGAAATGGCCGCTTATAAAAAGACCCTAAATTATTGCCGAAAATATTTTTTGTCTCACTTTTGGTAACTCGAGAGGTCTTTGGAAAATATACCGAGCTCTCGCTCCCAAAGGATACGCAATTCACATTTATAAAATTTGTGGAATTAAAAAATGTTTTTAAACAAATAACAAAATTATTAAAAAAATATTTGGGGAGAAACCTGGGTTTCTATTAAGTCTTGCTCAAGTATCGTAGTAGTGAAATGTATAGTCTTTTGCTTAAAAAATTAGGTTTTGGATTTTAACAATCCCAGAACTGATCTAGCGTTTTCCAAACAACAAGCATTGGCTTGGACAAATCAATTTGCGAAACGCCCTGGTCCAGTTTTGAATCCTTCAACTGGTTACTGGCCTATTCAAAAGTAACATGATTTTTGTTTCTCTTATTTTTTTTCTTCACTTTTGAGTGTTTTTTAATTTTTTTTTACAAGTTTCATGCAAATTTTGTCATATTACAAAATGTATATCAGACATCTATTCTTAATTCATTTTGTTCCAATTTAACAAAAAAATGATCATGGCTACGTTTTAGTTAAACCAAAAAAATCCATTTGTCACTTACGTGTGGATGCATTGAGATTAGCGTTTACAACAAAACTACAGTGAAAAGATTTGTGTGAACGCCACAAGTACATGTACGCACAGACCGTTGACGCAAAAGACGGGAAGTTGTCGTATTGGATAATCGTGCATGACCGAAACCTCGCTATAACCAAATTACAACTCTGCCAGCCCCCCCAAAAAAACCACCCATAAACGCTTAAAATCAACACACCAACCTCTAAAAACGCTTCAGCAGAAATGTGATCAACTCGCAAATCGTTCCAGGGTTGTGGTTTCAAGGGCATCCCAAGGCAACCACAAGACTAGCAACTACAAAAAAATGCCTAAAGTCACAAACAAACGCGCGTCCAAAAATTGCTACTGTTAAAGTGCATTGAAAATAGTTTGTGGCTTGACTTAGACTTGAAACAAGACTGGCAGTGTCTTATGACGACTTCATGAAACAACTCACGAGTTGTGCTAAAGGCCCGTTGTTATTATTTGCAATGACGAGAAAAGCTTTACTTAAAGTGGAACACACACTCTTTCTGAAGCATTGTTGCATCAAGGAGCAAATTCGGGCGGGCGACTATAGTTAACTAGACTAACCATAGTTGATCTAGATGTCATCCGAACGCTGCATGGTTTGACTAGCTAGTCTGACTAGAGGAACCAAGCCCCAGGGGTAGGTTCATCTCTAGTCGGTTGTAATCACGCCACTTTTTATAATGGCGGAATTGTAAACACGATTGAAAAAAACCGAAAATTCGCTAAAAATTTGTTAATTTATATCAGAATTAAAGATGAATTAATAACCAATTCTATGGTAGCTTTTGGTGAACGAGTTGAAATGTCTTTAGTAGAACATACGAGGGCAAACATGGGGGAAAAGGTTGCCAACAATTGCTTGTATTTTTTGTAAACGGTTGACGGCGACCAGTGCAGACGATTTTGGCCATGTTTGACTAGATTTGCGCGACGACGCGTTCCGGTGAAAAACAAACTACGCATGTGCGAAAAAAGTCGCAAATTGACTAATGGTTAGCACCCGAACTTGCTCTATGTAGCTGATTTTAAATTCCTTCAGGCCAGTTTTCCAATCTTCTTCTTTAGAAACGTAATGCTTAGAAATTGACTTGCGTCAGGAGACTGAATGTTAATTAGGGTTTATTTTTATAATTACGTCGGGTAACGGCAAAAAAAACCTTAATTAAGAAATGTAATGCTGTTATTTCACGAATTTGTAAAAGGTTTCCTCTTGCAAATAAATACATTGGGCCTTTAAGACCAATCCCGCGACGCGACTCGGACCGACTTGCGATCGACTTAAAAGCACAGGCTCGTCAGCAATGCGCGCGCGCCAAATTTGCGCCACGAAATACGCAGCTCCATAGCAAAGGCACGGAGCTGCGTATTTCGTGGCACGAATTTGGCACATGCGCATTGCTGACGAGCCTCTGCCTTTAATAACAATTCCGCTGAAGTATTACAATTCCGTCAATGTTAGTCAAGACATTAAACAAAATACACATCAAACCTTATTACATAGATGCAGAATTAGCACCAGGGCAAAATAAAAATACGGGATGGGACAGGTACGCAAGTATAAAAAACTTCCTTATAAATTAACGAAGGGGGGGAGGGGCGGGGAAAGTACTTGGAGAAAAGACCCAAGCGATGTGTTTCTCTCTCTCTCTTTATGCATAGAACTCCTTGGTGTCTTTCCAGTACGTCGTAGGGTCTTTGACTTTGTGAGGTTCGTCAAGCGAGTAGCTCCCTTCGTCTTTTTTCTTGACTCGGTAGATCATGAACATGACGAATAGGATGATGGTAATCAGGGTTAGAACCACGCCGCCGACCAGAGCTGCATAAAAAGATCATTGTTTGGACGCAATAATATTAGGAGCCGTCCAAAGATATCAACATTTTCACGGTTCTACAAAGCGTAGGAAGGGGTTGGGGGAGTCGAGGGCTGCGTACGACTTTACATGCACTGTAAAATCTCGACACTTCATGGTACTGACAGAAAAATGTTGATGAGTAGTATTTTGGGGGGAGGGGGAGGAGGGGGGTGGCGGGGGAGGGTCTTGAAAAATACTACGCTCTGTAGAACCGTGAAAATGTTGACAACTTTGGACGACCCCTGACCAGATATGCCAACATTGCAATTTGAAAAAGAGTAATTAGCCACGGGGCCATTTGCTTTAGACATGAAATTTTTTAACTTACACCCACGTATAAATAGTAGAATTATGTCACAATACTGATCGTCATTGGCTGAAACAATTGTACAAACTATACTTATGACATGTTACATGTAGCTCTTTCCGTCATTATACCATTTTCATGGTAACCGATGTTTTGAAAGGGATGATGACGTCAACCATGAAACCTTGTTTCCCCCTCGACTCCAATGCCCCGTGAAGTATGTAAAAATCTGTTGTGACCTAACCCATGCCCGCTCAAGTCCGAGCACCGAACTGCAAAAGATGGCGACTTACATGAAGCGTACAGAGTTAGGCAACCCTTTGCAAGTGTTGTCCCTTCCTTTAAAAGCACAGGCTCGTCAGCAATGCGCGTGCGCCAAATTCGTGCCACGAAATACACAGCTCTATAGCAAAGGCATGGAGCTGCATATTTCGTGGCACGAAATTGGCGCGCGCGCATTGCTGACGAGCCTGTGCCTTTGATAATGCAAAGAAATTTTTAAAGGAGCGTGATCAGATCTTTCCCAGAAAATGGATTTCGTTCTAACCTAACAATCATATAAAATACCTCACCAAACTACCATCCATGGGAAGAAAACAGGAAATTTGCAATCTCCAATTTGGATGTGGAAGCAAAAAGGTTGGTGTAATTACTGCACTGCTTTCTGGAATCGGATAAATTAGTTTACAAAACATGGGTGGTTTTTGACGATATCCTTGAAAATATACGGATTGAGAGCACGAAATTTCAGAATGGTAATGAGAAATATATGACACATGATATGGTATCAAAATCTCAACACCCATGGGAAAAATGGGGGGCTTAAAAATGTGATCTGGACACGCTCCTTTAACAATGGAAAGAGATTTTCAACCAACCTGCTAGGATGAGTGGACTTCCAAGGATCATCTCGAAGAAGTTCTGTTCTTTGTCTTTCTCGTCCTTGACTCCGAGTTTGTTATCGTGATCAACATCCAAGTCGTTATTGATATCGTTGGACATCTCGGTCGACATCGTGTCCTTGACGGGTTTCACTGGCACCATCGTTGGGAAGAATATGTCGTTTTCTGGGTTGCCTTTGTTGGGTTGCTCTGGGGATTCTGTCTCTGGTTTCTGGATCAGGTGAACCAACATGGGATTAGAAAGATGGTCCGCATCAGGATTTGAACCCAAGACCTCTGACTTACCAGGAAGTTGCTCTACCAGCCGAGCTATGAGGCACAGTGGTATTCTCCCTCAGGTTTTCCTTAAGACCCCCGACACACTGGGCAGATGCTCTACCAGCTGAGCTATAAGGCAGTGGTATACTCCCTCAGGTTTCTCCCTCCCCCAAGACCTCCGACACACCAGGCAGATGCTTTACCAGCTGAGCTACATGTATGAGGCACAGTGGTATACTCCCTCAGGTTTTCCCTAAGAAACCAGACACACTGGGCAGATGCTCAACCAGCTGAGCTATGAGGCACAGTGGTATACCCCTCGGGTTTTCCCCCAAGACCTCCGACACACTGGGCAAATGCTCTACCAGCTGAGCTATGAGGCACAGTGGTATACTCCCTCAGGTTTTCCCTAAGAAACCAGACACACTGGACAGATGCTCAACCAGCTGAGCTATGAGGCACAGTGGTATACCCCTCGGGTTTTCCCCCAAGACCTCCGACACACTGGGCAAATGCTCTACCAGCTGAGCTACGAGGCACAGTTGTATACTCCCTCAGGTTTCCCCCAAGACCTCCGACAAACTGGGCAGATGCTCTACCAGCCGAGCTATAAGGGCACAGTTGTATACTCGGGTTTCCCCCAAAACCTCCGACACACAGGGCAGATGCTCTACCAGCTGAGCTATGAGGCACAGTTGTATACTCCCTCAGGTTTCCCCCAAGACCTCCAACAAACTGGGCAGATGCTCTACCAGCTGAGCTATGAGGCACAGTTGTATACTCCCTCAGGTTTCCCCCAAGACCTCCGACACACAGGGCAGATGCTCTACCAGCTGAGCTATGAGGCACAGTTGTATACTCCCTCAGGTTTCCCCCAAGACCTCCGACACACAGGGCAGATGCTCTACCAGCTGAGCTATGAGGCACAGTTGTATACTCCCTCAGGTTTCCCCCAAGACCTCTGACACAATGGGCAGATGCTCTACCAGCTGAGCTATGAGGCAAATTCGTCTTTTTAGGGGCAAGGCCACTTTGGCCTTCGATGGGGTAAAATAGTAAAGGGCACCGAGGCCAAAATGGAGGGCACGAAGGCCAAAATACATTTTTGTAAGGAAACACGGAGGCCATTTTAAATTAAATTGAAACTTGTGTAATACATGCACTTTGTTGTTTTAAATGGTCTTGAGCTTTAATACTAAACTAAAACTGGGCAATTTTATGGCATTTACTTTTCAGAATGTGCGTCGGAGTTAAAGAAAAAATACATTGTCATTGTGCTAAAACCTTGCTGAACTAAGACAAATGCCATACATGAACGAGATAAAAATGACACACAGAAATAAGATTTACCAAAATTAACATTTTGGCATAGCACCTTTCAACACAATTTCCAAGAAAGTAACTGTTCAAAATGACGTTTATATGCATGACTTAAAACAATCTGTATTTAAAAAGTCAGCTCAGAACCTACAGTTTTAAAGGCAGGGGCTATATGCTTGTATAAAATGTGTGTGCACACACTTTTACATAGATCCATTCCAATTTAAGATGAATTTATCTACTTTTTTCTTTCATTTAAGTAAGGGTTTTCTGGTCAAACAGTTAAATAAACGTTTGGAACAGTGAAAATCCTATACATGTAAAATTTTCAGTTCTGCCTCACTCGGCAGTGTCTTCATTTTCTGAAGCAGAAGATGAGTCGATGATCATTTGAACGGGAGAGCAACTGGCACTGTTAAAGGTGTCGATATTGACATTCATTTCCTCGTTGTCGGAGCTGGAGGACGAAGAATCACTATAATCAGACTCTTCCCCTACGACATCTTCCCCCTCTGTAGCCAGAAACCTCTTCCGTCTTACTCCATATGGCTGGAGGTTGGGTCTGCGAACTGCGATGCCACTTGCCCACCACTTTTTGACTGCTGGTCTGCTATCAAAGATGGCAGGGTCAGGGCCGCATGTGGAAATACGGAGGAGGTCTTCGATTGTGTTCGTTTTCAGGCTTAGCCGCCAGTCGCCTTGGAAACGTTTGATCAACGAAAATTGCCTCTCCACTTGCGATGTAGCCACTGGAAGGACAAGTACAATACGCACAAGATGCAATAGATTTCGATACTTCCCTTCCTTCTCGAGAAGCATCTTCTGCCAAAGTGACACGAAGTTGTCCCGTCTGTGATGTCGGTTGATGTCATCTTTGATTTTTTGCCACTCTCTCTCAACCTGAATGAGGTCGCAGCCTTTCTGAAGTAGAAGTGGCTCGAAGTGGTCACACAGGTCTTGAACTTCTTTGTTGCCGTACTCGCCCAGAGCCTCTTCACCAGCCGGGAAATTGTTCTGGTCGAAGATTTCAGTTGCTAGTAGTACTGGATCAGTCGAAAACCCTTGGAACCTGTTACCGATACAGGAGATGATGCCATCCACTATTGTTTTCTTCTGTTCATTGAGTGATGCAACAGGACGTATCAATACCTCTACGTCATTGAAGGCAAAAGATCGCTTGCCATCTTCAGAGGCAGTATCCAGAGCAGTGGTGACACGTCTTAGGTAGGGGCCAGGCAAGTTGCGAAGTTTTCTCAACTCGGCTTGAGCCAGAACTATGCTGCTCCTGATAGACGACATGGGGAGGTCATCTCTCTGGAACTCCAGAGAGAGGTCGGCCAAGACATCAATCAGATCACGGTACAGGGCCATGTAATAAACAAATTTGCCAGATGTCATAAGCTTGAGGTAGGCCTTCATCTTTGCAGCATCAGCACCGGAAACATCACGTCGCTGTCCAGAGCCTTGGTCTTGGAAGTGTGTTACCAAACTTTGGTAATTTTTTGCAAGGCACGTCAAGGCCCGTCTACGATGATCAATCCATCTTGTACCTTGTGAACGGGATGGCTTGACAATGTGCTGCTCCAAAACCTCTGCTACTGCCTTTAACTCGCGCCATCGTTTCGCTGAACGCCTGTACAGGTAATACAGTCGCATCATTAATTCGTCGATCTGAAATAGAAGTAAAATTTAAAAAAAAAATAATTTCCATTTCATTTCACACATTTTACAAATCACTGCTCAACAGTAAATTCTCATATGTATAATGTTCATGACAAATGTCTTGTGATACAAAGCCCTTTAATCTACTTCGTTAGTTTTTTTTCATTAGTGATTTGCACGAATATAATGACCATTTGTTTATATTGCATTCACAGCCTATTGAGTATTCTTACGTTATCGAAGTAGGTATTCTTGAAGGCATCCTTCAACGACAGTTCAAAGCGATGAGCTACGCAATGGACCTTTGTCAGCCACGGTGCAGCATTTTCCTGCAACTTGGTCAAGACTCCATTGACGCGTCCGAAATTCACAGAAGCGCCATCTGCTGCGGCCGCAACCAAGCTGCTGCCAAGATTCAGGTGTCGCTTTTCGCACTTTGTGGTGATAGCTTGGTAGACTCCATTGGCATCACATGTGGTTAGCTCAGCAATTCTATAGAAGTGAATATAGAAACAATATATATTTACATGTACTTCTTTTAGTACAAGTTTTAATTACATGCAAGGACAAGGTATGTTTTGTATTACATGTAATTACTATATTTTTACTTGTGAATTTAAAAGTTTCCAGATTAGTCAATTCTAATTCAGACTGCTTACCCGATAAGTTTAATTTTTGGCATGCCGTTTTCTATCAGTTTGATGCTGATGACCTCCTTCTCTGATGTAGACTTATCAGTGCTGCCGTCAAACAAAAGAGAGCAGTAGAAGGGTTCCTGATGAAACAGCTGCTCCATGTCATCAACCATGCCTCCCGCGATGTGTCCAACAAACTCCCGGCATGCCTTTCTGTTGGTATATGTAGTGCCCAACTCAACACCGTGCTTGCGTTCCAATGACACTATTGTAGAATACATGGAAAATGGCTGCTCACTGTAGGCAACAGTGTAAGCTATGTCAAACAGCTTACACATTTTGTCCATTGTTTTGTCTGTCAGGCTTTGCAATTTCTGTACCATGGCACTGGATGAAAACTGCTCATTTGCCAATGCCCGCAGTGTCATAATATGGCTTTTTGATCTGCAGTGGCTGTTTGCAGTGTCCTTTTTCACATTGCTAGTGCCCATGGTGTAAGCATCCAAATCACACACTTGACGTTGACCCGCATGAATTGGTGCAGGAGACTCGGGTGTTTGATGATTTGTTTGGTAGTCTCGGCAAGGGCCACACCAGACTTTGGTCACATACCCATTATGTTGCTCATACTTGAGCCAGTCATAACCCCAAGACTCCACAGTGGCTGGCTTCGTTTTGCGGGCTGTTGCTCCTCCTTTCTGCTTGTTAGCCGGGCATGTCTGACCTGTCATGCCTGTAGCTGCCGAGTCCTTACACGCAAGTTTGGACCCCTCTGTTGCTGGTTCAGGTGCGGCACTCTGGTCTTCCTTCTGCTGTAGTTGAGGCCGAGATTTCTTGGAAGATTTCTGAGGTTGCAGTGGATGTGGGACTACAGGCAGAGTAGGCTGGTTAGATGAAGATGCAGCAGTAGTACTAGGCCTAATGCGGCTAGTACTAGGCTGAGGCTGAGTGATGTCATTGTCTACAGGTAGCTCTTTACAACTAGATGTAGGTCTATAAATATAAGAATTTGAAAAACTGTTACAATACATGTACTGCTTTACGCTAATCTGCTAATGCAATGTCTGAATGTTAGGTAGGCCGAGGTCTATTCAGACTTTGGCATGAAACATTCAAATGATAAAACTAAAGCAAATCTGAAGACCTGAGGCAGAACAGAAACAATGAAATCCCAAATCAGGACACTACAAAAAAATGTTTAAACAAAAAGTTAAAATTGGATTTACATGTGTACAGGACTAACGTCTCAATGGATTTTTATTTTGATAGGCCTAAATCTGATTTTGCGATGGACTTACCTAGCGAAGAAGGAATCCAGTTTCCGGCATTTACTCGCTGACCTTTCCAAATCCACTTGTTTAGATCGTTTCAAGCGTTCCTTAAAAGGCATGATATTGAATCGTTATGTACGATTTAACGGAATCGATTTAACGATGTACGTAACTAGTAAAAAATCTGACGAACCTTTACGTTCACGACGATCGAGACATGCGACGAAATCATTTGTAAAACGACACAACAACGCAACATGAACGATAACAAAGCGAGTCGAGTATACGCAATCGATCACGATTGCAAAAAACGAGACTGGTTGCCTTTTACTCTACGTAAACATTACTAAATTTAACGTAAAATGCGCTTCAAGCAAACAGACATTGGTGAATGGACACACTGCCAGTCTATTAACCATGCCTGCGCAAAACAGGTAAATTCGCGTCATCGCGCATGTTAGTGCTTGTAGTTGCTATTTCAGTCGTTTATTTAACATCGCTCTTTGTCCAACGCGATGCGTGTACGTATACGTACATTGTACAGAATCGTGGCATTCCGTACACAGCTCGTATCACGACTAGTGCAAAACAAGACTGGTTGCCGATCGCATGTACCGTGCGTAAACATAAGTAACGTCTACACGCCTTCGATCAAAACAGTCAATGATGAATAAACCCGATGCCAGTCTATTGACCATGCCTGCGCAAAAGAGGTAATTCGTATCATTGCGCAGGTTAGTGCATGTAGTTGTTGTTTCAGACGTTGATCACGCATTGCTCCGTTTCCACTACTATGCGTGTGTGTATTGTCCATACTGGCATTTCGTACACAGTATAATACAGCTGGTACCACGGCTAGTGCAGGCAAATTACTTCCTGATTCTGCGATTCTGCCATAGTCGTGCGTGATGCGATGCAAATCGTTGCCGGGCCGGCTGGGCGGACTGATGGTTCCAAGTCCGGCCTGCCGGACGCGTGCTCGCATAGGCTTTGCGGCGCCGGGTCTCGGGTACTTTTGTGTGTTGATTTCAAAAGGGCACGGCGGCCAACCAAATTAAAGGGCACGGCAAAAGCGGCCGTGAGAGTGTCGATTGTAAGAAGGGCTTCACGGCCAGTAAAAAGGCAACGGCGGCATTGGCCGTCGTGGCCGCCGTGAATTTCCAGCCCTGAGTGGTATACTCCCTCAGGTTTCTCCCTCCCCCAAGACCTCCGACACACCAGGCAGATGCTTTACCAGCTGAGCTACATGTATGAGGCACAGTGGTATACTCCCTCAGGTTTTCCCTAAGAAACCAGACACACTGGGCAGATGCTCAACCAGCTGAGCTATGAGGCACAGTGGTATACCCCTCGGGTTTTCCCCCAAGACCTCCGACACACTGGGCAAATGCTCTACCAGCTGAGCTATGAGGCACAGTGGTATACTCCCTCAGGTTTTCCCTAAGAAACCAGACACACTGGACAGATGCTCAACCAGCTGAGCTATGAGGCACAGTGGTATACCCCTCGGGTTTTCCCCCAAGACCTCCGACACACTGGGCAAATGCTCTACCAGCTGAGCTACGAGGCACAGTTGTATACTCCCTCAGGTTTCCCCCAAGACCTCCGACAAACTGGGCAGATGCTCTACCAGCCGAGCTATAAGGGCACAGTTGTATACTCGGGTTTCCCCCAAAACCTCCGACACACAGGGCAGATGCTCTACCAGCTGAGCTATGAGGCACAGTTGTATACTCCCTCAGGTTTCCCCCAAGACCTCCAACAAACTGGGCAGATGCTCTACCAGCTGAGCTATGAGGCACAGTTGTATACTCCCTCAGGTTTCCCCCAAGACCTCCGACACACAGGGCAGATGCTCTACCAGCTGAGCTATGAGGCACAGTTGTATACTCCCTCAGGTTTCCCCCAAGACCTCCGACACACAGGGCAGATGCTCTACCAGCTGAGCTATGAGGCACAGTTGTATACTCCCTCAGGTTTCCCCCAAGACCTCTGACACAATGGGCAGATGCTCTACCAGCTGAGCTATGAGGCACAGTTGTATACTCCCTCAGGTTTCCCCAAGACCTCTGACACACCGGGCAGATGCTCTACCAGCTGAGCTATGAGGCACAGTTGTATACTCCCTCATGTTTTTCCTCAAGACGCCATATACATGTGTGTAGGGGTTTTCCTCCCACCTCTAAAACTGAGCATTTCTTCATCGTCTTCTCTTCACAGGTTTCTTCAGGCTTACGAGCTATAGTGCCATGCACGGTTTTGAGGAATCCTTGGTTTCAGTACCAGAAAGAATTAATAATTGGAAATTTAGAAAAATTAAAAATGGCCTACCTTGGGCTGTTCTGGCGATGGTTCTGGTGTCGGCTCTTCTTCTGTTTATAAAGAAAAAGAAGGAATATATTTAAACAATTTGTATTGAAACGAGACAATTTACTTGCAGGAAAATCTCCACAATGCTCTGAATTGTGTGAAATGAAAATGACAGAATCAGAAAAACACTTTCTGCCCCAGTGCGGCTGTTTAATCCCAGTTCTCTTCGCCGCATTTGTGTGCGTCGCGCACATTAAATTTATACGCATAACATACAAGCTTTAGCGTGAATCCACCCTCCAAAGAGAGAGTTAGGCCCGCTTCAAACGTCGCGCTTATGCCATGTCAAATTAAATTTAACTTGATTTTTTTAATTCGACACGGCACAAGCACGATGTTTGAAGCCATTTGGCTCAGCAAAATGAGTTCGAAACGGCAGAAGATTTTAGCTCGACAGGGTCTGCCGTGCTAACTCAATTTTGGCTTCAAACGTCGTGCTTCTGCCGTGTCGAATTTAATTCCAGTTCGAAGTTGGTCTGCAATTTTGTTTACAACTAGGAATGCGCATGCTCGCAGCGCGTATGTGAGTAAAGAAATAACCAACAAACAAGTGCATCAAAATAATAAAATGGCGACGTACAATGGACAGAATGGAAAACGCACGTGCACAACGTCCATGACGTGCACAATACTCATCCGCCATGTTGGATGTATTTAAGCTCGACTAGGAGTTTGCAATTAAGTTCGACGTTTGAAGCCACTGCTAGCACGTCGTGCTAAGTTAAATATATTTCGACACGGCATAAGCGCGACGTTTGAAGCGGGCCTTAGTTACTCACCCGGTATACTCGGTGTAACTGCAGTCAGTCTGCTCGGCCTAACTGCAATACTTGTTGGATCGACACTGAGTGATGTGGTTCCAGCGCTCATACCATTCTGCACACCGACCTGTATAGCGCCCTCTACATCTGCTGCAGACACCGTTGAGCCTTCAGGAAGTACGAGCTTTGTCTTGACAACGAGACTACCCTCTGTGATTGAGACGCCAACGCATGACTCGCTGTTGATTTGGTTCTCTTGCAATGTACTAGTCACCTGAAATAGAAAAAGGTAAAGTCGTTTCATGAGACAAGCTGACACAGAGGCTAAGAGCGTGATCCAAAACTGGTAAACACTGGATGAAGATTTCAAAATTTCTTAAATTAAAAGGCACAGGCTCGTCAGCAATGCGCGCGCGCCAAATTCGTGCTATGAAATACGCAGCTCCAGAGCAAAGGCATGGAGCTGCGTATTTCGTGGCACGAATTTGGCACACGCGCATTGCTGACGAGCCTGTGCCTTTAATCAAAATAATACTTCGATCTGTAAAGAAATGTCCATATTTTACAATCATAGTACAAAAATTAACGGAATCAATTTGACTGGGCACGCTGTGCCATCACATTTTCAAGAAATAGTTGAATTTGCATGTAAAAACTGTTTTTGTCAATTTTATTGATTATCTGTTTCTCACGCATAAAAACAACCTCCGCATAAAACTGTAAAGTCAATTTCAACGTGTGATAAACTGGGTGTGTGTATTAACATCAGTAGAAGGTAAACAAACAGGTTCACTTTAGTTTTCATTTGTTGTTGACTGAGGAAAGGCATTTGTCTCTTGGATCGAGCTCTAAAGTTCTGACGGTCTGTTTTTAACATACAAGCAATATTCTCGCACCCAAACGATCATCCCCTTGCAACAGTGCCCCTTTAAGGCACTCCCCTTCAACAGTGCCCCTTGTCCACGTCAGCGATTGGCTGCTATTTAAAGCATACTGGGGAATTCGTTCCATTACATTCGTCAGCATGCATCCCTGTTATTAATTTGAAAAACTGCGGAGTAAATTAAGATCGTCGTTTGAAAGTTTGGTAGGAATGGGACAGTCATAAGGAACGGAACCCAATACAATTTCTGGAAATCATTTCTTTTCGGCATAACATGACAGAATTGATTAAATTACATCAAAATGACTCGGGCGTGAGTTGGCTCAAGACCACAGCCGGCTCACTCCACAGATTTGCGTGGATTTCCTCATGGTATTGTAAGGTCGCTTTGCAGAGTGGAAATTCCCCGAGATCTCAGGATGCCGAACGATGGGAAGTTGACCCAAGAACACTGGGAAAGAATTGTGTATACTGGTCGCCACTTATTCTCCTTAGGTAGGTTTGGCAGCTCTGCCTACAGCAGCATACTTACCACTAAACACACTTGGGTGAACACCTCCTGTGATTCTGCCGAGTTTGGATTGTTGTGTGCTTGCTTGAACACGGCTTTCTTGTTTCCGATTTCCAGGACTCTAATGGTGTTCTCAAATACTGGCTTTGTGTGAACTGCAGAATTCAAATATTTAAGATAAATTAATCAAAACTGAATTAAAGGAATTTTTTCCTGCATGCATATTTTCTCCCTTTTCAGTGGCCGAGTGGTTTGGGTCATTGACTCGCAATCATATCAGGTGAAAACTTGGGGTTAATGGGGTTAATGGGTTAATGGTTTGAAAACCCCCCCCCCCCCCCTGGTACTGGTACCTGTATGTAACATGTACCGTACCGACACCCTAGTGAGATCATATGGTTCTTATTTTGCTAAATATGAAACTTAACAAATGGAAAGAAAAACATTGATTTGACACATGTGGCGATTCCAGGAATTGACTCAGCTAGTCAAGAACGAGGTGTGGATATACTTAATGTGGGAGGTACTGCTTGAGGTCGAGGGGTGAAAGATTGGGGGAGCGGGCCAGGGGTGTGTGCTAGTACGGTACAGCCAACATGTTTTCAAGTTGAAGGGAGAGGTAGCACTTTGCAGAAAGTTGCTTTTAAATTATCCAGGATATCAAAGTTTGTTGAGGGCGAAATGGCACTTGGGCGAATTTAATTTTCGTCTCCTGAGACAAAAACTAATTGTTTTACTCATTTCTCAAAGACTATAGCACTTCAGACAAAACCATTTTAGGGGAAGTTTTCTACGGTCATCGTGTTTATATTGTGTAAGTTAGGTGTAAATCTGTGAACATTTCTGATTTTCGAAATACCAATCATGTATACTGTCTTTAATGCATGTATTGTACATACGTACATGTACGAAGCAGAATTTTGACGGACATGTGTACTCTAGGCACTGTCCTACTGTATACATCAGAACACCACAACTGTAGAAACAATCATGATTTAAGACTGACAGAGTTTGAGTTTATCCCAGGAGGGTCATTCAGGGTCAAGTGATTTACAATGTCCCAGCAGACTGGATTCTTGTGTATCAATCAATAGCACTGATGTAGCATTAACATGACACACACAGCCAAACAGGCTGACATCTCCAGTGTTTTGTTATGAGTTGACAATCACAAACATGACCCAATTCCATGAAGCTGCCAGGGTCTAGGAGTTAGGTACAGTAGAGACGCCATCTGGTGTTGCATGTATCTTGTTGGTTGCTGTGCAATGGCAAAACACATCCTATGAACTTTGGAGAGCAAGGGTCATGTACTGGTGCGTACAGGTACAGTGTATGCTTGTGCTGGAGACAGTCACACAGCTGTCAGAAGTTGTAAAGTAAGGTGCAGGACAGATTGAAAAAAGATGAGCAAATCGCTTAAGGCTTTGGTATTACGAAAACAAGGAGCAGGGTCTAATTTCATGGCGCTGTTTAGCACAACGAATTTGCTTAGCACAGAAGTTGGCCTCAGAAAGTGTATATCTTGAAGGGGCATCAGGGCCAACTCAGCAGGGCATGAGGCCATTAGCCTTGGTTAATGTCAAGGCCTGGGATAGGGCATGCTGGCCAAGTTGGCTTCAGAATGTGTATATCTTGAAGGGACATCAGGGCCAACTCAGCAGGGCCTGGGATAGGGCATGCTGACCAAGTTGGCCTCAGAATGTGTATATATCTTGAAGGGACATCAGGGCCAACTCAGCAGGGCATGAGGCCATTAGCCTTGGTGGCCTTGGTTAATGTCAAGGCCTGGGATAGGGCATGCTGGCCAAGTTGGCTTCAGAAAGTGTATATCTTGAATGGGCATCAGGGCCAACTTATCAGGGCCAACTCAAGTCTGTACATGTACATGTATATCTACATGCGTTCAGTGAAATAAGACATTTTATTCTACATTTGGTTTTTGTCTTTTGGTGTTTGTATTCCTTTGTACTGTACTGGCAGGAATAAATGTCAGCAGTAAACAAAAGATCCATTATCTCTTCATTGGATCATGTAAGTGTCATCAGACACTAATTTGCATTATGAGCGGATCCTGTTCAGGGACCAAGCACAGGGTTAAATCAGGAGGAGTTCATGTGCATAGTTCCTTGTCCCGAAGAACCCCTTAGGGTTAAAGTTAATCGATTCTTGCATCTTTTAATAATGGTAGGTATACTGGCAAGAGAACGGAATGCTACAATGGTATAGGTTTGACGACCTGCGCTTCAAGCCAGCCGATTACATTGTGTGCAATAAACGGCCTGTGGACTATTCCCATGGCCTCTCTTGGCTCCTCCTTGAAATACAAGTCGAGGGATTTAGGCTCAGAATTGTTAAGAATATTATGATTGTAAACTGTGGCAGTTACATGCATTATTTTCAAGTACACAAGTAGAGGCCTAAAAGAGGGAAAACTACTCTGACTGCCTGATGAATATTTATGAGATATCATAAAATTGAATAACTGAATAACTGAATAACTGAAGAACTAAAGAACTGAAGCTTGGGGGCTTTTCCAAATATCGGCTTCGTCTCCGTCTCCGACTCCATCTCCATGTGGTTTACATGGAGCCGGAGCCTAAGCCTGAGCCCAAGTCGAGATTTGGAAAAAGGCCTTGGCATATTTTACGGTAGGTACATGTAAGGCCAAACAAAATAAATGGTGCGTTTACGGTAACGGCCTAAAACAAAATCCAGGTAGGAAAATAATTTTATTTTGTCATTTTTTTTTACATTTCAGTTCATGCATTTGCGTGTTGTTTTGCAATGTTTGAAACTCACTATTATTAACACTATTAACCATGTTCATGTACAAGTGTAGAAAATGTTATGTTCGTTGGAAATTATTGCAAATAGTGCTCATTTAAAATTATCAACTTGAAAATTGGCAATAAAAAGTTTGAGGTTGGCAATTTGGCCTCAACAATTCCAGGTAGGTTGGGTTACCGTAAACACACCATTTATTTTGTTTAGCCTAAACAGGAATGTTAGACAGTGGTAACAAGAGTACAGATATATGTACTGCAGCTGCATGTATAGACCGTATCGAATAGCTGCCATCTTGTAGGGAAACCTTTGTCGTTTAAATTGGTCAACAATGTAAGCACAAAATGCGCAACCATGCATGTCCTCACGGAACAAAGAAACTGCCCTACAAGATGGCAGCTATTCAATATGGTCTATTTCCACGTCCTGAAATTTTGTTGCCATTACGGTACTGCTTAAAATAAACAAAAACATCCATGGAATTTCATTTGGTGTTGGCGAGGACAGTCATTGAAGGCGTCTTGCAAACCCAACCATTTCATCCTATATTAACCCTAGGACCTTACCGCCCAAATTCCCAATAATAGCACACAACCGACAGCCTAATAATGCAAAGTGACAAGTAGTACTGAGTCACGCAACCTACATGTAACTCAGTTTCACCACCTAATTCACTGTGCCCAGCAGGTTTATTTGCATTAAATTGTGTGTCCGACTGCGTTATTGTCTTCGTTATGGAACAGCGTTGAATTGAGTGTAATTGTGTCCAACTGTGCTACAATTGTGCCCAAGTGCGCTATTGTGCTCGTGTGCACCTTTTTCAAAAGATTGATCGTATCACAAAAACCTCCAGATTTTATTCACGACCCGAGATGGAAAAACCTCAAAGAAAAAACCTGCACCCGCGACCTTAATGGCACCTTGAAGGCACGCACGCACACACAAATGCATCAGCTCAAACTACCCATGGTAAAACAACATTCCACAAATCTATAATGCAGTTATTTTTAGCATCTAAAAAGCTGGTTCTCGGGTTACTAATGCCGCTGAAATCTGGCAGGGAAAATGTGGAAGAAAAATCATTTGGACCTGGAAATATAATCCTGCGTTAGAATGTGGCCTGCACATGTACCGGTATAGAATTCTAAACATATTTTCTTAGCCCGGAATAAAAGTCTTAAGTTTTTGGTCAAAGAGTACATATGTTGTTTCGGACCTTATGCACGAGTTCTTTTTCATTTTTGACTAAAGATTGCGATGCCCAAAGTGCACTAATCTTAAGCATAGTGCCCGTTCAGGCACTAGTTAGGGGCATATTGCCTGGTGCGGCAATAGTCTCGAGTATATTGACAAAGTTCAGGTATATAGTATTGTTGAGTACAGTGCCTAGAAAGCTCCTGTTTTCTCTCGAAAAACACCCAGGGGGGTTTACAGTCTATAGACCATTATCACTGTGCAGCCATCTTCCCTTTTTTACTATTAAAATGAACGTAACCAAAGCGAGGCTTGCAGGAAAAAATAGATTGGTCCCGTTTTGAAATTGTTCATTGTGTGCATCACAATGACAAACGTGTGGTACGATTAAGAAAATGTGTAGCGCGGACAATGATTCTCTCAAAACAACAACGAATGATTACATGCACGGTCGCGCAGAAGAACTGATTGTGCCGGACACATACTATAGGGAACAAGACAGAGATGGACGCACCGTGTCCATAGTGGGCCAAAGTGCTCTCTAGATCAGGGCTGTAGTCGAGTCCATCACAAGTCCTCACAAGCCTTCACAAGCCCACCACAAGTCCCTGGGTCTTAATTCAAGTCACAAGCTATTCAAATGAACTCCAACAAAGGCGTTCTTTTGTGCGTGTTCATCTTTTGCTTCTTGTTACTGGACTTGTGACGGACTCGTGATGTTATCGGCTCTGATACTTGTGATAGACTTGTAATAGACTCTACTATAACCCTGCTCTAGATGCGCACTAGTGACCCCCTTGGTGAATAGAAGGCTACTATTGGCCAGCTCACCTTCTTTAACATCGATTTTGACGACAGGACTCGAGGGCATCTCAGTACCTGATCCCACCTCCTCCGTCCCGTCTGGGTTATCATCATCATCAATGGTTTGTGGCTCTGGTTCGGCCCCGTCTCCGTCTCCATCCCCACTACCCGCATCGATGTCAATCACATCTTGCTCTTCTGTTGCCTACGAAACAGAACAATACAAATGAGAACAGGTTAACTAATTTGCTTTACACAAATTGTAACGAACGCAGCATCTGGTAGGGTGCTTAATCACCACTGAAATGAAACAACCAAACTTGGGATGAGAGAAAAATCGTAAGGGCCTTATCGGGATTCCAACCTGTGACCTTTGAC
Source organism: Henricia sp. BOLD:AAB3569 (assembly GCA_037783545.1). Lineage (NCBI taxonomy): Eukaryota > Metazoa > Echinodermata > Asteroidea > Spinulosida > Echinasteridae > Henricia > Henricia sp. BOLD:AAB3569. The sequence goes on along the minus strand of JBBELK010001141.1, from coordinate 229,647 downwards.
ACACCCGGCAGATGCTCTAATAAGGAGCTGTAAGGCACAGTGGTATACTCCCTCAGGTTTTCCCCTAGACCTCCGACAGACCGGACAGATGCTCTACCAAGTGAGCTACAATGTACATGTACGGTACTTTAAAGATCCAAAATCAGCCATCAATTTCTAGAATTGGTCATAAAATCTTGACCCAGACTTCGCAACATCCGACATTTTTTTATCTGAATCGGGTGCATTTTGTTTTAATGGGATCAATTCAAGTATCAGGTGTATTTGAGGGAGGGAAACACATTTTAAGTTTATCACTAAAGAGCTCAAATTTTCTGTTCAAGCTCTCTGCACCTGAACAATTTGAAACACTCGTGATGACACTCTTGGCATAAATCGATTCCTGACGAACAAATTCTGGGCATGAACCAATTCTTGCCATTATAAGCCTTCCACTCCTTCAGGGGATTATGACCCATGCATGCATATAGGATTTCAACTTGTGTGGTATTTATTCAAGTTGGGAAAGGTGACAAAAATAACAGGTCAGTGCCCCTAAGTCTGATGTCTACTGCTAGAAAAACAAACAGGTCAAATGGCTGACAATGTGAAATAGAGTTGTACGAGTCCCAACACTGCATTCAGTTCTCTCAATTCACTTGCAAATAGACTTGGGCTAATCCTTTCTGGAGTTGATTTCATTCCAAATTGGAAAATTGAATCACGATTCCGTCTTTTGGAAAAATTGATTTTCATTATCTTGGCGATTCTACTTGGCGAAGTACCAGTGGCCAATTTCATAGCGCTGCTTAACGGCCGATTTTCTGTTAACCAAGCATCTGCTATTTCATAGGCATCGTTAATGGTAAGCAACTGAAAGCGTGCCTTAACTACAGGGCCAGACTTTGCTTAAGATAGGAATGCAACAATCGCCGTCTCCAAGCGCGCATGCTTAAGCAGGCCGTGGCCAGGGCCCAATTTCATAGAGCTGTTTAACAGCCCATTTTCCGTTAACCGAGCGTCAGGCTATTTCATAGACATCGTTAACGGTAAGCAACTGAAAACATGACTTAACCGCAGAGCCACATTTTGCTTAAGATAGTGACGCAACAATGGCGATTTCCAAGCGCGCGCATGCTTAAGCACGCCGCGGCCGTGAAATAGCCTTAACGTTAGCACAACTTTTCTGCTACAGTAAGCACACGTTTTCAGCTAGCACTTAAGCAGCTCTATGAAATTGGGCCCTGGATATAGTGTTTTACTCGTCTGCTATAGACCGTATCGAATAGCCGCCATTTCGTGGGGCACTTTTTGTTACTTAAACCGTTCAACAATTGAAGCACAATACGGTATGTGCAGCTATGCATGTCCTCAATGAACAAAGAAATGGCGGCTATTCGATACGGTCTATAGTAAGCATGCCTTTTTAGCTAATTAAGCAGCACTACATGTGTGAAATTGGCCCCTGGCGATTCCTACAGATGCAGAAACTCCAGTATTTGGCTGTGTTTTTGTATGAGGTTACAAGGTATTTTAAAAATGTTATTGCCTACTTTTGAAAATAGAATCAAATTCAAAGTGTTGAAATCATCCAAGCCAACTCGTTCGTATTCATGCATGTGTACCCCTAAAAACTGTTTAAACATATTCCAGCCTGTCCTTGCAACTGAAAATTCCTGCCAGTAAAACCCTCGACATACAAATCCTACATTCCCTGCGCGGTTCAACGGACTGGCTGAAATGGACTACATTATGTCGTCCCTGGTATGTCAAGTTTGATTGAGCGCTTAATAATAACCCTGTGCTCACCGCCGCATTTGCTTATCACGATATTAGGCTTAAAAATCTTTTTAAAAATAACTTGGCCAGGAGAATGTAATTTAGCGCACATTGCAAATGATCGTGCAAGTTGTATGTTTTGGATTTTGTGTGAACAATGTTACAGGTAATTAGGATTACAGTAAACTCTTAACTCTTAACATATGAAGCTGTTTCACATAAAAGACTTTTTCTTTTTTTTTAAATCCCGGCCGTTACTCTATCAACGTAGTTATAGACCCGTGTTGTGTCGTCAGGAAGAATTTATGTACACGCTCCAAGAAATTTAACTGCGCATGAACAGTACATGTAGCGTGCTCCCTGCTGTTGTCGAGCTGACCAATTAACGCGCAGCATTCTGAACACGTCATTCCCGCCTTTAGCCTTATACTATTGCGTCGCCACGCCATTCTTGCGTTTTACTCTTGAGTGCAAGTCTAAAAGCTTTAGCATGCCTTTGTCGTTACTTAATTCTATTTTCCGTGTACTGTAGTTATAGACCGCATCAAATAGTTGCCATCTTGTAGGGCAGTTTTTGTTCTTTGAGGACATGCATGGTTGCACATTTTGTGCTTACATTGTTGACCAATTCAAATGTCAAAAGTTGCCCTACAAGATGGCAGCTATTCGATACGGTCTATTGCATTTTCTGGAAATAAGGCTCGCATTAGTTTCGGCCCCTTGAACATGTTAAAGAGTGCTACATGTATAATCAGAGTTCACTGTACTGGCTCTATTTTATGACAACGGGTAGTTCTGTCCAAGGGAAATATAGTCAGACATATCCTATGTTTATGTGCAGTCTTTCCTGAGTCCTCTTGGACATTTCCCGTGTTTAAGGTCGAACTAATCCTTTGTTCTTTATTGTTTTCATACCTGATAATACAAGTTTCCTGTTATAACAAGGTAATCTACAAAGTCTAAAGTACATACTACAAGTGGTATTTAGAATTCAACAATTTAAAATTGAATCAAAACATCACGTACTATGAATGTAAACATATTAAATGTAAAATAAACGGACAAATCTGTGAGCTGAAAATAACCAGATGGCACTAGGCCTATAACAAGACCATAGACTTTTCAAAGCATGTTGTTCTGCATAAATGCACCGGTACGCACATACACTGTACATGTATTGTTTGTACACGTAGGTGTTGGACATCTCAAGCATGTCGCTCTGCATAAATGCACATAATGTATGTATGTAGGTGAAGGTCTTTTAAAAGGCCTGTCCAAATTTGACTTTTTTGGGGAACACTTACCGAGACAATGGGTACTTTTCCCATTTTAAGTCCAGTGCGGACAGCTTAGGATGTTTTCCTCTCAGTAACTTTTCTCTAAGTCCAAGACGGACACATCAAGTCTGTAAGAGCGCTTTGGAAGCGTACATTATAATGTACGACACGGCTTAAAGGCACAGCACAATGCGCGCGCGCCAAATTTGTGCCACAAAATACGCAGCTCCGTTCATTTGCTATGGAGCTGCGTATTTCATGGCACGAATTTAGCACGCGCGCGCATTGCTGACGAGCCTGTGCCTTTAAGTGTCAGACTCAGATGCCACGGGCTAAAGACCAGAAACAAACTTTTACAAGACGGGCTACGATAAGGAACAAAACTACAAAATTGCGCAATTGGCTAAAACTTTAGCTGTTCAAAATTTGCCAGCAAAAACCCTTGCGCAGCATAACTTACTTACATGTAGGTACCCTATACATTGTAGCTTTAAACTTGTTGCCATGTACTTCTGCCAATGGAGAGCTTGCAAATGTACATGTACAGTATCTGCAAACCGAATGACTCCCCCGAGGCAAAAAATCCTATTAAGTTCACCACTGCTTGTTCAAAATTGTCAAGACCATAAATTTTACTCCTGGCACCTACAACCTAAAATGTCACAAACAAGGTGCTAAAGCCATTAATTATATTGTGTATTGGGGGGTTGGGATTTTCACTACATGTAAGTGCACCTGCTTTGTACAATGTAGCTTTGAACAACTAGTTGCACATGTACGTACACTGTATGTACATCTTCCCAATAACTAAGAGCTTGAAAATTTTGCTTTTAATAAGTGATTTCTTTCTCTTGAATTATTACCATAGCAATGCAGGTCTTGACATTAACTGAGGCCACCAAGGCCAAAGGCCTCATGCCCTGCCTGATTTGGCCCCAATGCCCCTTCAAGATATAAACTTTCTGAGGTCAACTTGGCCAGCATGCCCTATCCCAGGCCTTGAGATAACAGAGGCCACCGGGGCCAATAGCATAATGTCCTGCTGAGTTGGCCCTGATGCCCCTCCAAGATATTCACTTTCTGAGGCCAACTTGGCCAGCATGCCCTATCCCAGGCCTTGACATTAACTGAGGCCACAGAGGCCAATGGCCTCATGCCCTGCTGAGTTGGCCCCGATGCCCTTTCAAGATACTTTCTAAGACCAAATTGACTATAAAGTGAATCAAAGTAAAAATGAAAGACATTTAAAAGCATTACACTGTGGTCGAAAATGAAAAAAATAATTGAAACCGATTGCTGATACACATACTTCCGGTTATTGTTATTCTTCAAAACCACAGGGGCAGTAAAAACAATAGGAACCGTTTGTGCAGGGTACATGAACATTATATATCAGACAACTCATAAACGGATACTCAAGACCAGACAGGAAAAACAATAAATGTTGTTAAATGGAACATTTCCTGGTTAGATTGTTAAACATGAGAACCAGGATTTAGGACGATTGGTTAGGTGTCAGTGCCTTATTACTCCGTTGAAAATTTTATCCGTGATGAACATTTCAAAAGTCCATTTCATAATCGTTGGTTTATAATCCCAAGTTTGGTTGTTTTGTGCCTAGTGAGTTAGAGGTCTCGGGTTCGAATCCCGATGAGGCCCTTACGATTTTTCCCTTATCCTAAGTTTGGTTGTTTCATTTCAATGGTGATCAGGCACCATACCAGATGTTGTGTTCGTTACTTTGCCCAGTTGCACTACCGTACCATTCAACACCGAGAGAAAAATGGGGTTCATAGAAAAAAACCGAGGGAGTAAATGTATACCAACTGCGCCTTATACCAATACATGTAGCTCAGCTGGTAGAGCGTCTGCCCCGGTGAGTCAGAGGTCTCGGGTTCGAATCCCAATGATGCCCTCACGATTTTTCTCTCATCCCAAGCTTGGTTGTTTCATTTCAATGGTGATCAGGCACCAGACCAGATGTTACATGTATAATCTGTGGTGCAACTGTTTATTAAAACAAGGTTGAAAAAGGGACAAGCACCTGTGAAGTTCTTGGGATATGAGTTTGGGATTTGGGAAAGGTTCTTGGGATATGGGAATAATTCTTGGGATATGGGAATAATTCTTGCGATTTGACCCCCCAACAAACGTGAATGTAAAGGTTACTTGTACTTAAAGCAAGGTTTTACATGAAGTTTTAATGTTAAACCTTGGTAGAAAGCTTGGATGAAAAGTCCACTTCATATCCGGGTGTCCTTACAGCAGTCATGACCACCGAAGCATGTCACTTTATGTCTACTTGTTATGACAGTGATCACTGAAGCGTCTCACCTTACATGTACATCTGCATATCTGTTTTTTTCGCCAGTCTAATCAAAATATTCCGAGATGAAAGTGCTTGTGCAAAATTAGGCCTACATGTACAAATTCATCTCAGTAAAATTTACAGAGAAAAAAGTACAATCTGAATGCAGCTTGAATCCGATCCTAAACAGTGTGAATTCTGCTGGGACTACCGTAGGTTAAAGGATTTGTGAAGTGAACATTAACAACAAGCTGGTTTTATACACAAATCAAAGGATCAAGCTGCTGCAGACAAAGGGGCACCTCTTCCCTCCACCATTTTGGTGGGCATTTTTCATGACGCACGTGGCTCGAGTAATAACCAGCAAACAGAGCAAGAAAAGCGCATTGGTTGCACTTACCTTTGTTGCTTAACCTTGCTTTATGTTGTTGCGCCATGGCTGTTGTATCGATAAAGATAAAAACGTATTTCTTAAGGCTAAAAATCGCGATCAAGTAGAAGCACTTTTGTGTTTACAAGCTGACTGCATGCTCAATATTTTGAACGTATCGCAACGCGCGTGTGTGGCATCTTCGAATGAAAATACGCTGGTGAGTATTTTTTACGCGTGTTCATGTGCGTCTATTGGCGCGCGCGTGTACGCGCGTGACTGTTGCCCACCACACATTCCCGGATGTTCTACGTCATCGAAAGCAATCAATTACACCAAAACGCAACTATCAAATTCTCTGAAATTGATTGAAATGTGTAAAACACATCCTGTACTATAGTTTTATATAATAAAAATCCTATTTCATATGTCCTTTAAGTTGCTTCTGGTGTTGACACAAAACAGATTGGTGATTCATGACCTTGTCATTTGTGTTTAGACAAAGCACTACATTTTGTACATGTAGTTGGCATACATGTACGGTAGTGCAAGATGGACATGCGCAAACAAAGGGAGTAGAATTTCACTCCTTGGGGCAAGGACTGTGGTTCTCATTTGTTTAACAGGAATCACTGTAAAACAAGTATGGTCGAGATTTTAAGGGTGACCACTAACATTAAGTAAATTTTCAACCAATAAAATCGAAAGATTTGTAACAAAATGAGCTAAATTATTCAATGAACTTTAATAAACTATTCAATTAGTGTGCACTTTAGACTGTGGTAATCGAATAACAATATTGAAATATATTCATTTGTTGTTCCACAATGTGCCTGTTTGTACATGTAGTCAACAATGTGGATCATGTTTCAAATTCCAACTACAGTCATACATGTTCCAATTGGACTTCCTTTTCCGCTGCCTAGCGGAAAGTTACCGCGACCTTCGGTAACATTCCTTCATGTAATCTTCCCATGCATTCCCATTTGCAATTGCTTTCAGTGCCCACGTGGGAAAGCTACCGCAACCTTGCAGTAAACTTTTGCCGTGCAGGCCCATAGTTTACTGCAGGGTCAAGTTAATTTTTCAGGGCGAAACTGTTTTCATTGGACTTTGAGGACCCTGTAAAACTCCCGTGGATGAGCGGAAAGTTTCCGCGGCCTCACTTAATTTTGTTACTCTCCCGCACAACCACAGGGGAATTTACATGTACCCAAAAAAGTCCAATGGGAACACTACTTAAGTCTTCATCAGGGAATGCTTGCCTCTAAACCACATAGCCTACATGCTGTGTGCCCACTTAAAGGCACAGGCTCGTCAGCAATGCGTGCGAGCCAAATTCGTGCCACTAAATACGCAGCTCCATAGCAAAGGCACGAAGCTGCGTATTTCAAGGCACGAATTTGGCGCGCGCGCATTGCTGACGAGCCTGTGTCTTTAAACTGCTTTCAAGTTCGGTTGCTTTCAAGTAGTATCTACCGGTATGTACAGTTGTAGTCAGAGGTTTATATACAACTGTGTTAAAACTGGTGTGCTTAAACTTGCGTTGTAACAGTCTTTACTAAAGTCGTGATTTTGTGGAATTCCTCACGTGCTTGCAGTACTTAAAACATAGCTTGCACACATTGCAATGGTTCGGGTAGTCCTGTTTACCATTTTGGGTGATGATGGTAGTGGTGTGCATGTATGTAAACTTCCGACTTCAACTGTACGTGCATACTGGTAAGTGCTAATTTTGAGCATCGTCTGTGGCAAAAAAGTTGAAAATTGAGGTTGAAAATGCACTGGCGATGAAGTTCTAGAAATTATGAAACCAGCTGGTCTTGCATTCTGCAAGGAAGGAAAACAAAGGCAGTATTACCCCTTCCTGCAATATAATTTAATATAGCTTTCATTACTCATAAAAAAGGCAGTTTTATTGGTAATGGATGAATAAGGACTGGTAGGCCTACATTTTCTCTCATGGCACAGATTGATACATGTACCAGTACATTTTGGTTTTTAAATTTAACTGCTTTAGCAATACAATGCCTTTTCATAGCAGTAAAGTGTGAACAATGTACCAGGGATTACATAATTTTCAGAATCAATTCTGGAGCCACGAATTGACTTTGTACAGAATCGATGTTAGGGTGTCGTTTTTTTTAATCATCTGGGCAGAATACACAAGGCTTCTGATAAATTACAATGTAAGTACACACTGTCCTTTAAATTACGTCGCACTGAAAATCGCTTCCAAAGTGCAAAGCCGTGGCCAATGGCCTCCACAAGGAAATTAAATCATACAGCATCAGCTACGCGTACATGTACATTAAGAAGTGGGGGATTGGAAGAGGGGGGAGGGGCTAGGAGGCAGATGGAGGATGGGGCAGGGGAAGGATTAGCTTTAAGCGGGCCTCTCACTGTGCGATTTTTGCCACGAATTTCCAACGATTACAATGTACCGTAGGCACGATTTGGTACGATTGTGTACAGAGTCTAAACGTACATGTACTTATAGACAGTCTCAGGTAATCTCACCAAATCGTACCTAATCGTTGGTGAGGGGGAGGGGGGAGGGGGATGGGAAAATTGGTTTCTTTCAACCCACTGTGCATGTAGGAAAATGGCCAAGAGAGGATCACAGTAGCCTACATACATGTACATACCGGTACATGTACCGGTTTGCAACTGTGAAGAAAGGAAACGTAGCACTGTTTTATAATTGGATGCCCCAGCTGTTTTGCTCGTTGTCCCAATAAAGAAAATTGCTGCCTCTTGAGAGAGGGCAGTAGTTCAAGGCTGTTAACAAATGGGTGTTACCATCATCATCATCATGCCTTAACATGTCCACTTGATGACCTGGTGAATGGTCAAAGAGAGGGCCATCTGCGTTTTCTTCAATTTTAGGTCACAAGTTCGATGTTAACTGGGAGTAATGTCCATGTTTTACATGTACATGAATGAGTCAGGGTTCTTTGGAGTTAAAGGAACGAGAGGCAAGTTAGAGCATGGACATGATGGAGCATGGTTAGAGCATGCACCCATTTAGCAACCGTTTGCTTGGCCTTTGTAGGTTTGGAGATACATGTAGTTCAACTTAATGATGAGGGGTAGCAGTTTTTCCTTCCTCGGGCGAGAATGTGTGGAATTACAGAACAAGAAATGCAGGTTTTAAGCAAGTTGAAATTTCCGTAGTACGAGTTTGATAGAAAAACACCCATCTGTCAACATACAGGAGCTGTGATAGCAACTCGCAAACTACATTATACCCGTACATGTACTACCGGTACGTGTACTGTAACTTAATGTTAGGGGAATGGGTCGAGGGCCGCATAAGACTTTACATGCACTGTAAAATGTTGATGGTACGGTACCGACAGAAATTTGTTGATAAGTAGTATTTTTGGGGGGTGGGAGGGGAGCGAGTGTGGGGTGCAGGGATGAGAGGTCTTGAAAAATAATGACAAAAAAATGTTGACAACTTTGGACGACCCCTAAATGAATAAACTTTATGAATAAAACAACGCACAAATCTTTAGCATCTGACGAGATTGATTGTTTACTGCAAAGACCAAAAGGCCTGTCTGCATTGGACTTTTTTGGGGGGAAACTTACTGAGATGATGGGTACCGCTCAGTTACTTCTTCTTCCCCCGAGTCCAGCGGTTACTTTTTCTGGCCAACTGCTGCCCAGGAAAATTGATCAGGTAACTGATTTGAATTCCGATTTGAGTGAGATACTGCGCAGACCCACACCCATTTACCGGTAATAACCATCTCATTGTTGGCCGCGTAAACAAAAAATCTTCTGTCGGCTTGTCTGCGGCAATTTCTGTCTAGTCACGTTCACAGACCAAAGCATGCCGCCTGTGGACAGCAAATTACATTAGCATCTAATACCGTGCCGTCCCAGAGTGGTATGGGATTTCCCAGCGTCTTGTGAAAATGATAACACACAAACACAGCAATCAAGATCATTGTAGCGTTGTGCTTTGACAAGATTAAGAGAGTGAGACACGCATGGCTTGGAGCCTGGGTTGACCGAGGGGCGTACATGTGGGTCTTTCCACAGTAATGGGGTACATTTCTGTAACATTCAAGATCTTACATGTAGGTCCCAGTTCACTTAAATTGTCTTAATTTTATCTTTAAATTATCAAGCTAAACTGAGAAGTACGAAAAATAGTCCTACAACATACATTTGTGAAAACCCCGTGCACAAATTTTCCTATTACGAATGTACCAAAGACAGAAAAAAATGTCACAAAATGGTCTGTCCACATTACATACGTAATAGGAAAATTTGTATGCGAGCTTTTCAAAAATGTATGTTGTGGCAGCAATTTCATACCTTTTTGGGCAAAAGTGATCTCCTGAGAACAAAACAAGGAAATTTCTTTAATTCTGAGATAAACTAAAGACATCTGAAAGGAATTATTTACTTATTTTTCAAATGTACCCCACTACTGTGGAAAGATCCATGTACATATTATATTGCCTCCTATCCCAAAGAAAAACAAGGTCTCTATAATTAGAAAACCATGAACATAAATTTAACCACAAAAATGGAATAAATGCAATTTCTTGAGGTTCTGTGATGCTACAGAATCTATGTATCATTTGCAATGAGCCGAAATCTTACTTGACAAAGACATGGACTGCGCACCTGCACAGAACCCACTGATCTCTATTACTAGACCGACCCATACGACGACAATGGTTTGAAACAACTAGCAAATATACGGTAGTATACAAATGCCGATTGTTACACGTACTTAAAATGATGCAAGCACTCCATCTTCTAGTGTGTACGTTTGATGAATTTCTTAACACCCAAGGGTGTTTGGGGCCAATATTAAGCAGCCTTATACACACAGTCAAATCATTGTATTGATCTACTGATTAGATAAATCTGTATTTAAGTTGAACACCTGCTCAATTGACATGCACAAAACTGTCTGTGCAAGCACTACGGTATGAGGCTTTTGTCAAACTACATGTACTGTACATTGTAGCAACAAATAAAAAACATAAGGACTATTTTTCTTTTCTTTTTGGGGGGAGGGGGTGGGGGTGGAATAGGGCAGTCGGGGGTTGCGGCGCAGGAAGGGGTGGGAATTGGCGAAGAGGGCTCCTACATTTGTTACTGTACATGTATATGTAGAGTAAGGCTAAAAAGAAAAGAACTCCGTTTAGTGTTAGCGCACACGTCACTTTCAACCCTGCGCGTCAAAGTAAAACTAAACTATCGTTAGCGCGCGCGTTAGTGTTTCAATTAAAAACATGCCTGTTGGCTTCATGTCAACTTGACTTTATTGCTTGGAATCCATTTACCAAAAAAAATAAAAACGTTAAAAAAAAGCCGCGTCACCGCGTCATTCTGGGAGACTAACTTAAGCTAAACATAGTTCTTTTTTTTGGCCTAATATTTGTTACTGTACATGTAGTGTAATGTTTTTAACTGTACATGTACATGTACATGTATGTACCGGTACATGTATGTGTACTGTAGGCTTTTTAATATAACAGTACTAGTACAGGCTATTTTCAATTAAGGAAACAGCCTTGCTCACTCTTTTCGTTCTGGTTAAAAACACAAACTATCTCTGGGACACAGTCAATAGCCATTGTCCAAGACTGTTGTTGAGGAAGAAAAGGCAAACATGTATTTCCTGTAATTGTAACAATGGACGATGATGTCCGAAGGCCTCTGTACATGTAGGCCTTACATGTACCAAGCACAGTGTAGCTTGCATGTATGGTTAAGGTCAAGTGTATGCACAGTCTGTGGTATATGTCTACTATTACTGGGTCATGGGTGGTAAGAACCCATTGTACAAGAGTAGCCTACCGGTACATGTACATGTACCATTACCAATGACTAAAGTAGAATGAATGTTGAAATTTATAGCCACTTCCTGGAAAGATTATATACTTGGGGTGACAAATAGTTGACTTATGGTATTTGTAAAATCAATGGGCTAATATCCTATTCCGGTATGCAACAATAAGGGATTCAAATACACATGACGTGTAATGTACCGGTACATTCATGAGTCCACAGTAAAGGGGGCATTTTGGCAACACAGACCAGAAAATACCTTTGTCTGGTCTCAAAATAAAAGAAATAAGTTTCAGTTCTTCTGAAGAGATAACTTTCAAAAAACACACATGCCTTTCAAAAAACACTCTGTAGAAATTTCCAATATACATTTGTAACCAGGACGGCCTAAAATGTCCGTCTCGGTTACGAGCGTATATTGGAAATTTGTACACAGGGTTTTCAGAAAGGCATGTCACACTATTTGTAACCCTTTTTGGGCCCAAGTTATCTCTTTAGAACAATTGAACCCTTTTTTTATTTTATTTTGAGACGAGACAAAGGTACATGTATCTCCACGGAAATATGGTCTGTGTTGCCAAAATGCCTCCTTTACTGTGAAAAGACTCACTTTTAAGTGTTACTGTTAGGATACTCTGTAATTATGCAAGAGAAGTATCCAGTGAAAGAATTGCTATCTGAAGACAACATTCCAAGCATCTTATTATAAAAATAGCAACAAGGCCTTGTCCTCCAAGAAAGTAATTTTAGAAGCAGACTTGTTGACCGACCATGGGCTAACTCCTGATTAAGACTGAGTCAGTCTCGAACAACGCAACATCCTGCGCTGGTAGCCAATCCCATTAAAACGGCTAGAATCTATGTACAGTAGATGCAATAGAATGTCACAGTGCCTTGGACTTATTCTTGGAACGAGATGACGTACAAGGGAAAGCCTTAGAGTTTGTAGAATGAGTTTTTTTGCCGTGACAAGTGTGTTTGTCAATGATAAAATTATGAAGGGAAAGGGGGGAGGGGATTTGTCAAAGGACATTAGCCCAAAGGCCTTCATACTGTACAGTATTTCACAAGTTTTTATCTGTACAGAAATGAGTTAAAACGTTTACTTACAGGCACTATTACTGCAGTGTGTGCACCTGCGCTCTAATGGACCGTTGTGAGGTTGTCTGCCACTGATGCGCAACAAATGTGTGTACTACGGAACACGGCGCGATCAGTACGACGAGCGACGATCGCACGCACATCAAGTTGGCTTGTCTATCAAGGCCAGGTCATCCGGGTAATTACGACTTGGCTTGAGTCCGCAGTGCGACGTTGGTTGTCAGTTAGGGAGTTTACGCGAGATCCTGCAGTCACTCAGCCTTTTTGTCCTCATTATGCATTGCAACCTGTATATAGACTGTATCGAATAGCCGCCATCTTGTGGGGCAGTTTCTTTGTTCCTTGAAGACATGCATGGTTGCACATTTTGTGCTTTAATTGTTGAACAGTTTAAGTAACAAAAGGTGCCCCACAAAATGGCAGCTATTCGATACGGTCTATTGGTACATTGTACTTTCTACATGGTATTTTATTTTTCAAAAGTATTTATCTTTGAAATACTGTGCGTTCCTTGAAATACCTTAAAACAAAATCATACGTGTATATAGAAAGATAGACTACTACGTGGGTCATTCTATAAATTTGGGGTCCACTTTAAAATTCAGGACATATTCTTTAAATGCCTTCTATTTCAAAGAGTGATTACATAAAATACAATTCATAAAAATATGGTTTAAAGGCATTTTTAATGGCACATGTATGGCAAATAGCAGTATGTCAGGTGTAACGGGGACAGAAAAATGTCACGTTGGACCCCAAATTTATAGAATGACCCATATGTAAATAAAAAACAGAAGAAAATAAATAAAACCAAAATAAAACAGGAAGATTGCTCATGCACAAAATATCTTGTTACAGTTTCCACGAATTGTTGACCACATTTCTGCATACGGATGGTACAGGAAACTTCTAGTACCGGTACGTGCACAGTAAATGTAAAAATTATTGAAATTGTAAGTTTATTTATTTTGTCAACAGTATCTATTTTATAAGGAAACTGTAATAGGTCTAACAGACGCAAAGATTGATGCACTTTTTAAATAAATGAACCTGGAATGTTTGGCATCCATGTACTACAAAGTACATATGGGGTCAGTGCATTCGAACATTTCTAATACACGACAAGAGTACAGATAGTTGTGAAAACCGAGATGGTGGAAAATCTCTCACCTTACAAAACTTACAAGAGATCCCTGGGAAATATTTTCCCACTCACTGCCGACAAGAACACTTCTGGATGCACTCAGCTAGATTAGGATTAAGCCAAAAGGACAGAGGTTGCGACATGTAACAAAGTGCAGGGGTTTAGTTTGCTATTGTGTGATTTTCAAGGACGAGATTCAATCTTAAAAGTTGTGAATTATGATAAGATATATCAACACTAACAAAAATAATTCACACTTTCTATTTATGAAATATTCATAAATACCTGAGACAGTTTACGTATCCCTATTGATCGATATCACATCACATGGGCAGTTTTAAAAGGACGATAACAGGGCTTGAATTTTGTCACTGAAAGGGCACTACCATTTCTGTTTTTGGAGTCGTCTTTTGGAGTTTAAAAAGGGCACTTCCATTGGAAAATGAAAAAGTCTATGGGAGGATTGCAAAAGGGCACCAAGGCCAAGACCAGGGGCAACAGAGGGAAAGGCCTCCATGGCCTCTGTTAATTTCAAGCCCTGCGATAAAGGCCTGGCCAGTCTTAAATGCTTTTGAGCCTGGCTTACGGCCGCGCCAGCGCGTATGGAACAAGCACACCCACACAGAAACTGCACGCTCCCGAAAGCAAATTGTGCACTGTGACAAGTACACGATCGTGTGCGTGCGCGTATAACACGCTTGCATTACGCCCCTTATGTGACCTGGGAAATTACTACCTTTACCTTGCCGGAGTTCCTGTGCAATATTCCGCCCTGAAAAACTCCCCGGATGAAATCTCAAATCAATTTCTGTGGGGTACGGGGGAAATAAACGTGGCGCCTCCCGAGAACCCTGCAGGCTATGGTCTAGTGAAAGATTCAATAGGTTACTAACAATTCCAACCACACCTTCACTACCTCATCAGAGAGGGGCCAAGTCTGCCCTCTCGTGAGGCCCGGGGGAAGGGGAGCCATGCACAAAGGCCCTGTATGTGTAGTTGTAATTTTGATCTTACGAGAGGGGACAAGATCTAATTAAATTTTCTGAAATCTGGGGCAATTTTCTACCAGTTGGATAAGCACTACGGGATTTTGAGAGAGTCATACCGGTACACATGTACGTACGTTACCAGTACCTCCAACAAAGCGAACAAGGAAATAGTTTTACATTGGAGCTACTGGTAGTGAAATCATTAACATTCTAAAATGACTTTGTATAGTGCAGTATTGTTTTAATGTTTTTGAGGAACTGGGAACATAAAATAAACATGCAGCAGGATCTAGGGTGTCATTTTGAAAGATAACAAAAAGTGCAACGGTAGTCGCATGCAGATGTTCACCCTGTTTACACTTGATTCCGAGCTCGGGGTCGAACACCGAGCGTGGGAGTGTAAACGCTCTCGGGACCAAATTGGCCCCGGATCAGATCCCGAGATTTTGGTCTCGCGTTGGCGGAGGGTTCGATCCAGAGCTCATGATCAGTTTGCGGTTAAATAAGCAATTAATCTTTACCGCATCCGCTCCACAGCCGTAGCGGGGGAAAAGCCCGTAAAATTCAAGTGGCCTTGTACACTGTACATGTACGTACATGTACAGTATACACAACCTATGCACACATTGATCAGTACATACCGGTACACACACATAGAGCATGACCTTTGACTGCAACTTCTGGCACCGCACTCGAGATCAACTACAGAATGTAAAAGCGTCACTCAGGATCATTGCGGTTAACACTGACGCAGTATAAACACGGTCATTGATTCAAGCTCATTTAAAAAATCATTTTAAATTTATTTATAATTATTGATCTATCCCCCCAAGGTTACATGGTTTATTGAAACAGTAAAATCTGGGTCTTTCCAGGTGCTGTCAATCTCTCTTAGGAAAAAAAAACAATTACTAAATCCGCAATACGATCTTTGGAGATCCACCGAACTTGAACTGTTTAAATTCTCCCCCACGCCCAGGAATGGCGGCTTAAATTTCTCGCTTATTTCAAAAGAGCCTTTGCTATTCTCGTTTACCCCTTCCACAGTGAAAGCCTGTAGAGTTCCTGATGCTGGTTTGACCACAATGGAAAGTAAAGCTTGTCCTTAACAGGTTCACAAAGACACCAATAGAATACTGTACACTACCGGAAAGCCCAAGGCCACGACCCAATTTTTGTTCAGGATTTTTCAGCTCCATTCGTTACAGTGTGCTGTGGGAAATGTTAGTGTTAATTCTCTATTCACTAAGGGTGTGCCAATCATTCATATTCGAGTAGTCGATCGATATATTCGAATATGATTTTAGTATTCAAAGGTACATGTACGGTATATTCTCCAAATTGCAATAATGATATGCTCCAAATGATATGCAGCGGACTTGGTGCATTTCTACATGTAGATTGATCAAATTTAGTAATTTTCTACTACTGTATGGTTTAGGCTAAATTGAAAATTTACACTTAAATATTATGACTAAATTAGAGTAAACGAATATTGAATATTTGATCAAACATTTGGTTAGAATATTCGAGATGACTCAGCCTGGGCACCCAACTTTTACAAATCACTTTAGGAAAACTCAATCTAAACTACAGAGGGCAGTGTTCACGTTAGGCCAAAAAACACTGTTTAGCGTAAGTTGAAGTCTCCAAAAATGATGCGGCGACAGGTTTTTTTTATATAAGTGGATTCCAACCAATAAAGTCAAGTTGACATGAAGCCAACAGGCATGTTTTTAATCGAAACACTCAACAGACAGTGCGTGTCTGAGTGGCAAAAAAAGCATTGATGCGCAGGGTTGAAAGTGACGCGTGCGCTAATCATAGTTTTTTGGGGGGTGGTGGTGTGTTTGAGAGGGGGAAAAAAGCTTTGATGCGCAGGGTTGGGAGTAACGCACGCGCTAACGCTAAAAACAGTTTTTTTATGGCCTTAATTGCGATACAAGTTGTTTCAATTGGCGCTCAACATTTATTCAATCTATTTTGCAAATTTTGACTGCATACTGCCGTGCCTATTAAAGGCACAGGCTCGTCAGCAATGCGCTCATACCAAATTCGTGCCATGAAATACGCAGCTCCATAGCAAAGGCATACAGCTGCGTATTACGTGGCACAAATTTGGCGCGTGCGCATTGCTGACGAGTCTTTGCCTTTAAGGCAGACGCACTATTCAGACATTCATTAATTACTGAAGCACTCATCTTCAACATTTAATATTTTGGAGAACAAATACAACAGTCACCGCATAAATGGACGTACTGTATCTGTTCAATACAGTGGCTTTCGCTGTGTAAAACAAATAGTTTTCTTAGAGCAGTTTTATTACAATCGACAAGCATTATGCATAGCAGGGTGAATACAAATTGGGAGGTTCGAAAGAAAAAAGAATAAGAGGAACATTGTACATTTTCACTAATAGATTACAAATGTGTCCCCCTTTACAACTGAAAGGTTATTTGTGATCAGCTCCCATGCCCCTTCCCCTAGAAATAAGGCAGAATTCACGTAGCCTTTTCACGTACAGGTATTATGGGCCGTCTAAAGTTGTCAACATTTTCACGGAACTACAACGCGTAGGAAGGGGAGGGGGAGGGGTGTCGAGTGCCGTGTACAACTTCACATGCACTGTAAAATTTTTACATTTCATGGTAGCGACAAAAAAATGTCTTGAAAAATACTACGCTAACTGAAAATGTGGACAACTTTGGATGGCCCCTTAACAGATGCAAATGACGCTTTTCGCTGTGAGAAAACTCGGTACAGAGAAGTTTAGAGTGACAACTTGGGCGGGAACCATTTTCGTGGTTTCAGTGCATCGATTTACTCCAATTTCCTTCCACTCTGCTTTTGCTTTTGTCAAACTTTAATACCGAGACGATGGGTACTTTTCCCATTTTAAGTTCAACTCAGACAGCCTACCGGTAGGAAGTTTTCCTCACAGTAACTTTTCCCGAGTCCAGCGGTTACTTTCCTGGCCAACTGCTGCCCAGGAAAATTGACCAGGTAACTTTTCCCGAGACGATAAGTCCAAAGCGGACGCATCGAGTGGGTAAAAGCGCTCCGGAAGTGTACGTCTGGGCCTAAAAGTCAAACTGCGAAGGGACAATGCGTATGCTCTCCCATGGTCTCTGTAAAATTTTCCCGTGTCGAAAAAGTCCAAATACGGACAGCAGACAAATTTTGCAATTTTTCATTTTAACATCGTCTCGGTAGAACCTCCCGAAAAACAAGTCCAATGCAGACACGGTTAAAGTGAGGTACGTCAAATTTACACGCGAAAAGGCTATGTGAATCCGGTCTAACCATTGCACCACTAGCATTACTCGGATGGTGGATTACCTATAATAATAAACTGGTTGTAATGATACGTTCGGGTTGTTGCCAGTGGAAGCTTGTTCTTGATTAGAAATAACACCTTGGCCCAGCGGATGTAGAGCCACTTGTCTACCGTTACCTTGGTTTTTGCATTATTCCACCTGTGTTATGAATCATTCATTACTCTCAGTTTTAAATCTTTCATGGGGAAAATGTCCATATACACGTTCGCCGGTTAAGTTGTGACTCTATGCCATAAGTCTATGGGGCATGACATAAATCCCCAAACATTTCCAAAGAAAAACTTGAAGTTTTCTCACTGCTAAAATCATGTTTTCTTTTTACCAAATTTAAACTTTCTAGGGCATTTATAATCATGTCACATTAGGAAGAATTATTAGCGAACGTGTATGATATTTATACCAGGGCTTGAAAATAACGGAGGCCATTGGCTCTGTTGCCCCTGGTCTTGGACTTGGTGCCCTTTTGCAATCCTCCCATAGACTTTTTCATTTTTCAATGGAAGTGCCCTTTTAAACTCCGAAAGACTCCAAAAACAGAAATGGCAGTGCCCTTTCAGTAATGAATTTCAAGCACTGTTATATTGTACCGTTTCATGGTTAAAATCTTAATTTTCTTACTCCTAAATTTGGGTTTATTCATCAAATCTGCACTGAACGATAAGCCATAAAAGAAATATTTTATAGTTGGGCTATTTTAAAGGCCCAGTGGATCATTTGCAATGACCCCAAAAAGTAATCGACGAGTTTACAGGGAAAAAGTTCTGAAAGTAAAGATTTAATTAATAGCAACTATCCAATGAAGGGTTTTTGCTCAAAATTATATAATTTTACCAGAAAATAAGCCGTAAAGATGAAATTATTTAGATCGTTTGCAAACGATCTACTTATTTTTGGTTCGCATCTACGCGGTCCAAAATGCATGGGCGCTGTGTACTCCGTGTGCGTGTTCCAACGCGATGCATTTTTATGGATCGCGCGCACACGCAGTATGTGCGCCACAGAGTGCATGACGCAAGCCATATAGTACCCAATCAACTGAGAACGAATATTTGAAACACCCCGCCAAGACTAGGAAAATGCATATGGATTTTCATGTTTTTTTTTAAAGTGGTATATTTGACAAAGCTGAAATTTCTTCGGATGAGTTTGTAGATGTCTTTCTTTTGATTTATAATGGTTTTATTCGCAGAATAGCTCAAAAACAGATCATCTACAGGGCCTTTAAGATATACTTCCTACTTGCACTTTTGTCGCAAATGTTGGTTTTCTGTAGAAAAATCACGTTTTCTTCTTCAAAAATTGCCTTCAGTTAGTGCACAAGATAACCATTCACACGCGCGCGCGCAGCGCCCTCTGTTGTCGCGCTTACCCACAGACGTCATTTTGTGCATTACTTTATGCAGTAATTTTATCATTTATCTCAGAAATGCAACATTTGCGACGGAAGTGTCAGTGGGAAGTATATCTTAGAATTGAATAAGCCATCGATTCCAATATATAAATTTAAAAAAATTAATCACTGGCCTATTTTCACAAAGAAAAAAAAAAAATTCATGAAAAATTCGTAGGAAATAAAAAATCTGTCAAATCAGTAAATATACGCATAACAGTGGAGAAACGTGGGGCGAAATGGTAGAGGGGCGAAATGGTAGAGGGGCGAAATGGTAGAGGGGCGAAAAGGCAGTGGGGCGAATTGACATTGTTCAGTGACATGCCATGCAGCCATGGGGCGAAGTGACCAACAGTCACTTGAATCTTTCGCATACACAAATTAACATTCCTACCTTTGCGACGCTTCGTCCCACCAATAATAACGCTAACAACATCCATATTTGTACAGTAAGCCTCATTGTGTATATGGCCGACAGGCCTGACCGTTCCTTCCTCGCAAAACTCTAAAAATGGTCGATAAAAATGTCAAGTTCTCTCCGCAAAAGTTTATGTTTTTGTCTCACTTCTTATCTCGCGACTCGACCTAAGCCGGAACTATATCAGTGACGAAATATCCCAGAACGCGGATGAATATTTGTTGACCCGAGGTCATGCATGATGGCGCATGCATAAAGTAGTAGCCAGTAGCAAGTAGCGTGCGCGTAGGTGGCGCTCTTGCTTTCAACTGCAGGCTTTTATTCATGGTTTCACTTTGCTTGACAACGGTTGCTATCCGCCATTACTGTGTCCATACTATGGCACGCCAAAGCGAACAATAATTAAACTCTGATAATTTAATGTTGACGCATATTTTCGCAAGAAAAAAAAGTTGGCATGACTTTTAAATGTTGCTAGACTGTTTGAAACTGGCATACCGTGCTTATGTTGGCAAGTTTTTAAAAATGTTGAGACTTGTTTTTCAGGGATGATGGCAACATTTTCAGTGTTGAATTATTTCTACTTTGGCGTGCCATACGCGTGACGTAAACAACCATCGTATCCGTCATTACTGTGTCCATACTATGGCACGCCAAAGCGTAAATAATTCAACACTGATAATTCTGATAATTTTTTCTTCCGCAACATTTGCGAAAATATGCGTCAACCTTTAAATTATCAGTGTTGAATTATTTTTCGCTTTGGCGTGCCATAGTATGGACACAGTAATGGCGGATAGCAATCGTTGTCAAGCCAAGTGAAACCCAAGAATAGTTTTATATACTTTTGAGGGAGACGATTAATGGCGAACCACACAACATTGTGCTTGAAAAAAAAAAAAAAAAATTCGTTCATTCGTTCGGATCAGGTTTTTGTGGTTGTGGCTCTACTGCGTGACTAGACTTGATGTCAAGTCTGTAACTAGACCGGTTGTTTCGTAAACGGCAGCAGCGTAGTCGTGAATGGACTGGGAACAAGTCTAATCATAACAACGACTGTTGCGTGTGGGGATTATAGGCGTCACACGGACCAAATACGACACTCTACAGATTTGACCTCAAGTCTGTTTTTTTCCCATGTAGTATCATTTCATCTTGTAGCGATCAATATACCGTATCGAATAGCCGCCATCTTGTAGCGTAGTTTCTTTGTTCTTGGGAACATGCATGGTTGCACATTTTGTGCTTACATTGTTGACGGATTTGAACGGCAAAAGATGCCCCACAAGATGGCAGCTATTCGATAGACAGATCTTGCACGTCAAAGGACATAGACCCTTCACCGGCAGCCATGACGTACAGGGAACAGGTTTTCTTATTTTAATGATGTGACGATGGAAACAATTAACGCTTGGAAACAAATCACTAATTGCCTCCTAAGCTGCCGCCGCCAGCGTGACCAACCCAAGCGGAATTCTGCCAGATCTGGGCGATTTTTATTTTTAATTGAATCTAGCATAAAATGTAGCAGAATAACAAATCTAGCAGATTTCTGTAGAATTATATAGGCAGAATAGTTTTGAACCAGCTTTTATTTTATTATTTTGCACCAATTTGAACAATGAGGAATGGTACTGGGGCCAATTTCATAGAGCTTCTTAAGCATACAAAAATTGCTTAAGCATGAAAAACGTTGCTTGATAAAATTAGGTTACCATCAAAAATTTCATGAGATTTTCATAGAAATGAAACAGTCCTCTAACACTGGTCATACACTACTTCTATCACATGAGGATTTCACTGGTAACGTTCCCTACTAAGCAAGAGTTTTTTTTTTCTTAAGCAAATATTTGTGCATAAACACTGGTTGCACGTGCACAAGCTACACTCAATTTGAAGCAAACAGAACATTGTATCGATACAATGTATGAACATTAAAGGCACAGCTCGTCAGCAATGCGCGCGCGCCAAATTCGTGCCACGAAATACGCAGCTTCATGCTCTTCGCTATGGAGCTGCGTATATCGTGGCACGAATTTGGCAAAACTATGACCGCGCTATCACGTCAAAATAAGCGCGCGCGTGAGATATATTTTGACATAGAATGTGTGTTTATTTATCCATTTGGAGGAAGGATGTTTACCATTGTTTACATTGTATTGATGTGATCCTGGGTTAGTTTGTTTCGGACGGATCCAGATTCAGATCTGCGCATATCCAGTTCACGTGACTTGAATTCCTAGTTGAGAACAGTTTCGTTTGTTTCTGCACGTAAAATAACACGGGATCTGGATTCGGATCTGTCGTGAAACAAACACGCCCTTAGCAGAACTTTGCAAATTGAATATGGTCACGCTGGCCGCCGCGTATAAAGGTTTGTACATTAATTAATGATTCAGCTCTCTAAGATTGCAACTCACTTACGTCACATTTTTATTTTAGCTCCACAGAAAAGCGCACACGTAACAAATTTAGTTGGAGGCATTATAGTACATAACCATATATTCAATTTTGATCCACACTTAAAATTAATTCGAAACGCTTTGCACAAAGAATCTATTAATTAATTACGAGCTCATCGGACGTTAAGCGGGCCTCCCACTGTGCGATTTTTGCCACGAATTTCCTACGAATTGGTACGATCATCGGAGACTGCATATAGACTCTACACACAATCGTACCCAATCGTACCAATTCGTAGGAAATTCGTGGCAAAAATCGCACAGTGGGAGGCCCGCTTCACATGTATTTTAAAAACACAGCGTTGTACG
Organism: Henricia sp. BOLD:AAB3569; assembly: GCA_037783545.1. NCBI lineage: Eukaryota > Metazoa > Echinodermata > Asteroidea > Spinulosida > Echinasteridae > Henricia > Henricia sp. BOLD:AAB3569. The sequence continues at coordinate 206,960 of JBBELK010001141.1, read as the reverse complement.
AATTCAACCAATAAAGCAACATTAATTACTTAATTTTCTAAACATTTATGCTCTTACAGCAAAACGGTGTTAATTTAACCACCAAGAGAACGAGCCTAAATTTTTAGTTAAGCAGATTTTAAAGTTAAGCCAGGCGAAACCTATTATTAAATATTTCGACGACGCTTATACAAATACTGCGACTGAAGCCAGCTTCCCACTGTGCGATTTTGACTTCGACATTACCTGAGACTCTCAGTCGGGTTATATCAACTAATTTTACCCAATGCATAGTTCCGAGATTGCCCAGTTAACCCCGCCCCTTAGATATTGTTGCTATGTGCTCACAAGCCATCGCAAAAAATGGCGACACAACGTACGAAGCAACGGGACTCGGCATGGAAAGCACAGATTCATTGGAGAAAACTCAAAGGTATTTATGTTTTAGGGTCGACAGTTGCCGTAGCACACACCGAGCGAAGGGCTAGTAATGCAGGGATGACATATATTTATAAAAATGCGCTTTCCTACCTTTGAATAGCGAATCGCCCAATATTGAAACCAAAATTCACCCGGTCACTGGCGCATACAACATACAAACTGTATGGGCAAAAACATTGCGTGATTGTGATCGATGATTGCATCACTTTGACCTTTGTGGGCGCCGTCTGTGATTGGTCGCGGGTTCGGCTTGATTGACAGGTCGGAACTATGCATTGTGGGAATCTCTTAGCAAAAATCCTGGTTGGTTGTGGGTAATATTAATCTTAGTTCGCCTCATCAGTACATGTCATGCAGCGGCATAGCCAAGATATTTTTACTGGGGGGCACGGAGGGGCATTGCTTTTTAGTGGGTGGGGGAGGGGTTGTGGGGTGCCTAATAGCCTACCGAAATTTTTGACCGGCCAGGCCGACGTGGGGGGAGAGGAGGGGGGGGGGATGGGGGGGGGGGGGGGGAGGGGGGGAGGGGGGGGGCGTGATGGGGGGGGGGGGGGGGTGGTGGGGGACCCTTTTCCCGTTTTACCACGAATTAATTCCTTTCCAATTTGACAAACATTATAATGCGTGTATATAAATCAGGGCATACATCACTCTTAGCAGATACATATCCACTCACTTACAGCTAGGTATATCGTTTTCAAAAATCCTCTTTTTCCACTTTTCCGTGGAATACATCTATCTGGATTTTTTCGTGTGTGGGGGTGGGGAGGGGGTGGGGAGGGGGTGGGGGTGGGGGAGGGGTGGTGGCACCTGGTGGGCACTGGAAATGTGGGTGTGTCTGCGTGTGTGTGTGGGGGGTGGGGGGTGTAGCTACGCCGCTGATGTCATGATTTTACGATGTTCATATAATTTTATAAAGTTTAAGTGCTTTTAGGCCAGCTTCCGACGACAATAAGTTAACTATAGTCGACTAGAATTCTTCGAATCGACGGGTATATACTTAATTCCGTTAATTGTTCCGTGGATGTGCAATGGAGACTTGTCCATGTATTCACGGTCAGTCAGTCTCATGTGGGAAACACGTAGGGCCTACATTATACTTGTTTGTTAAGGGGATGAAATCGTTTACTTGACAAAGGTGCTAGACCGTCGTGGAAATGCAAGGACTATGTCAATAGACTATATTATACTAAAGTGAAAACGTCACCCTTCGTGTGTTGCCATGGTTTTTGGGTCTACACTAAAACCAGTGAACTGTTTCCCTGCACTATACCAATGGGCCTTTCAGATTACCAGCGAATGTTTAGACCCATTTACCATGGCAACCGACGAGACACATGACGTTTTACATCTCACACACGAAAGCGCGAGGATTGGTACACCAATGTGCGGCCCAGACGTTGTTTAATATTTGAACGCACATTCCTCCGCCGCGAAGCCCCACACCTGGCTGCCCTTCATCCCACTTTTCGTAGCCTACTTCGCTGCCGTCTGCCCATACGAAAACGGCATTGATATTAACGTAGCCGATCCAGATCCCCTCATTCTGCATGATCCCTGCGGCTTTTGCGTAAGTGGTTACGAAGGTGTTTTCCTCTTCGCTGGTGACCGAGGCCAGGAGAGCTGGTCTCCCTGGCTGAGATAATTCTTTGCAGTATCTATCCGCAGGGTACCAGCTGATCCTGATAGCAGAGACACTCAAGTAGCAGTTGTTGCCCCACTCCAGCCACGGCGGCTCGCACTTCGCCATCTTCGACTGAGCCTTTTTCATCTCACATTTCCCCCCAGCTTGCAGTACCTGCCGAACCAGTATACATGTCAGCAACGCTCCCTGCAGGCGCATTCTAAGTCATTGATCTAAATATATCAGTTATAGGAAACTTTACGCAGTACACAACGTACCAAGAAGACTCTTTTCTTCTATTACAGACAACTTTCAGGAACAAGCCAATAATCTGAGATACAACTGAAACGGGTTCAGTTATTCTCTGAAAGGCGAAGATAACAGGCGACGAATTTCATTGAGAACGATAAGGTAGAATGTTGGGTGTCGAACGTGTATACTGTACTGCTACAACCGACCTAGTGTGCATATGGATACTGCGGTGAGCACGTCTATCCACCGTGAACGAAAACCAAGGATCCGACTCTATCTCGGTTGAATAGAAATCAGTCGAGTATCTGCCATGAACACCAAACTGCATCATCACTCTCGCCATTCAACCAACGCCAAATTGCGAAATTACGTTCTGGCGTCTCTGAAATGGCACTTGCGCCCTTGAAGGGGGGAAACGTCGGTCGCCTGGCAAAATTCCTCGCCTAAAATTGATTTATTTTTTTACTTCTTCTCCGTCCTCCAGAAACACAGATTGTTTTCATTCACCAGCGTTTCTGATTGGCTAGAACACAGGCTAGCTTTCCATTTTCTCAAAATGCAACAGGCGATCTTGTCACGCATGGCGAATCTGCTCTTGTTGAATTTCAGAACGGAACATGTCCTTGCTTTCCACGAATATATGTTTTTAATATTAGCACGTACACCGATTGAAACGAGCGGTGCTGACGTACGAGCTTCCAAGGCCCGCCTACCAAATACTAGCTGCATTGGTCAACAAACCTTGGCATGTTACCTAATTTTCGATAATGAAAAGCCGTCTAATATTACAGCATTCATACATGTGAATAACGCTCAAAAATTGATAATAAAATCACATGAGACCCATATGATTTTCCTTCATACCATGTTTGGCTGTTTCATTTCAATGGTGATTAGGCACCATACCAAATTGTTAATGTATTACTACACTGCAACCATGCTTCAACTGTCCAAATTAAAGCCAATTTTCCACTGTGTGGTTTTGCTATGAAAAAGGTTCGTTTTTTTGCACTTTTGGCGCTCTTCACGAGGGGGTGGGAGAAACAAACAGTTGCTGAACATGCTCTCTGTTTTGACGAAAGTTCTGTGACTGCACAGTGGTTTAAGACCCAGACATTTCGGCCGATTTTGGTTTGCAGTTTTTTGACTTATAACAAGTCAGTTGTATCTGAAAAAATGGATTTGGGGCAAAAAAGCTTTTTTGTGCTCCGAAAAATTGCCTATTTGTATAGCCTTAATGTAACTGTATGAGAATAAGCCGAGTAATTAAAAACGTCCAGTCAACTGAACTGAATCTCATATTTTCCCGAATAGATCAACAGTTTTTAAAAATGTTCTATGCATTATATTTTAGTCCTTGAAATGCTCTTTCCATTGGTATAGTGATTGTTTTAAATAATTTTTAGTAAAGTGGCAAACGAAGCAGTGATATCTTATCAAGAAGTTTTGAAAAATATGAAAATCACGCAAAATGTGTTTAGTCAGATATTTTTACAATCGGCCATAAACGGCCAGGGAAAAACTTTCTACTGTTATCAAAAATTGTTACTTTGGTTACTTGGCTACAAAAGTAATGCGCCGCAAAATGAGCGGAAAGTCTCTTTGAGCGAAATAAATCGACCTTTTCAAAGACGTCTACGGCCCACTTAGACTGGCCCACATTGCTCGCTATACAGCTATCGCAGAGTAAATGAATAGCGCCCTCTATTGACGACAGTTGTCGAGAGTGAGCAACATCGTGGCTCTAGCTAGCTCTATACGAGGTCCATTGTGTGAACAGGTTTCCGATGAAAGTAGTGAAGGGGATGGGGGTTATGATTATGATAATTAAAAGTATGTGAAAAGAAAATGAGATGGACGGCAAAAAACGAGTTACGTGGGATTGCGAGAGAGATTATTCGAGAGGAAAAAGTCTCACGACAAATTTCAATTGTGAGGGATATGTGTGGGAAAAAAGGGCTGGAAAAATAAAGGCCGTTCATCAGGAAAAAGCATCTTGACGAACTATTGGCTGAAGCATGTCTGGTTTTGCCAAAGTCTCATGGGTAAAAACGAACGGACACTTTATCACCGACTGTGGTAAAGGCGCTCTATTTGTCATCTAGTACTTCAGTGGTTTCCGAGGTTGATGTTCAGGAGAAAGCTAGGAACACAATATATGAACGTCCCAAAATAAACAAAATATTATTTGAATATGCGTTTTTAATAAACACTCCAAAGAACGGCTAGAGTTCGGCATCAGCGGCATCAGTTCAACGGGAGTTTGAAATGGGCATAACTTCAAACGATGTCAAAGTAATCGTCAATAGAAGGCGCTTTATAACTTTCATGAACTGCATGCATTTTAAAGCCTCTTAGAGGTTTTGCGACTGGGTAATGAGCTGTTTTAGATTGCAAATAGGTTGAATGGGTGTGCAAAGTGACTACATCGAAGGTATATTGAAGTAAGTTTGTGGTGTTTTGTCATGTCTGGGTGGTACTGGCTTTTAAACCACTGTGGACTGGGAAAACGAAGGAGTCTGCCAATCCGTGTTACGAAGTTATGACCAATTAACCTGCCACTAAAGGCGGGTTCACACTGCACTATTTTCATCCGTCAGACGTACGTTACATCCGTTGTCCGTCGGTCCGTCGTGTCGCCACACGTCAAAACGGATGAGTTGAATTTGTTCCAGAATCTGTCCGTTTACGTACGTCTTCACCAGCGGTTCACACTATCGACGCATCCAATTAACTGCATGCGGAGCTGAACAAAACACACGGGTATCACGCATCGCGCCATTTTCATCCTTTCCTTCCGCGAGCAAAGCTAGCTCAGCGATCCAGCCGCCTGAGTTCAGCCATACATTCGTTTTTTAAAAACACAATCATCCTGTGGTCGATATATTTTAGTCCCACTGTTGTATGTACAACGGACTCGACGAATGAAAAATCGACGGACCAAAAACTGACGGACCGGAGACGACGTACGTCGATTTTACGTACGTCTGACGGATGAAAATAGTGCAGTGGGAACCCGCCTTAAATTGTGAGCAGTGGGCCCGTTTTTAGACGACACGCCTGCAACACTGTCATCACGGCGGTATTTATAATAGGTGAATCGCTTACGAACAGGGAAAAGAAAGGACCGTGGTCAGAACACAATATGTTTTACATCTTACACATGAAAGCGCGAGGATTGGTACACCAACTGACGGACCAGACGTTGCCATATATTTGAACGCATCTTGCTCCAACGTTAATCCCTGCAGCTGGCTGCCCTTCACCCCACTTCTCGTAGCCTGCTTCACTGCCGTCTGCCCATCCGAAAACTCCCCCGAGCCGATTGTAGCCGATCCAGAACCCATCCTCCGGGCTCCCTGCGGCTTTTGCGTAAGCAGCTACGAAGGTATTTTCCTCTTCGCTGGTGACCGAGGCCAGGTGAGCTGGTCTCCCTGGCTGAGAGAACCCTTGGCAGTAATCCTCCGCATAGTGCCAATTATACCTGAAACTAGGGACACTCAAGTAGCAGTTGTTGCCCCACTCCAACCAGGGTGGCTCACATCTTACCATTTTCCTCCGAGATACTTTTACTTCGCATTTTGCAACGACCTTTCCTTCCAGTCGAAATAACAGCAAAAAAGCAACAACTAAATACTGCCGTGCAGTCATGGCTAGACGCCAACACGTTGTGTTAGCCGATGAAAGTTTATTCAAGTTTAAAGAAGCTGGCACAAGTTAGCATTCAGTATTCCACATGTTCAATCCATTCAAACCGAAGTGAAATAAACGCAACTTGAATTGAATAAAGGCACTGTTTAAGTTCTTGGCACCAACTTGTGCTCCTTTGTGTATGTCATACGCATGTCAATTGTCAAACAGACAATGAGGCCTTTCAGGAACAAAGGGCCCCCACACCAATCAGAAAGGCACTAAGCGAAACACAGCAGAATGTTGCACATCGAGCATTAGTTTGTACGGTACTATTGCAACCGATCTCTTCCGAGATAACACCGAATGAGTCAAACGCAACTGACACGGAGTAAAATATAATTATCCGCACGCGTTTGTTATCTACACGCCAAAGCGAGCTCAGATAGATCGATAAAACGTAAAGCCGTGTTTAATTAGATGAAAACGTGAGCCATTTCCCTGGAATCAAAGAACGTCAATGTCAATTTTACCCAAGGTTGCAAATCTCTACCTCCTGATAAAGATTATACACTGTCAACGAGATTGGGGATTCTTTAATATCCTTTCGTAAAAATTGGTCATATCAACTAAATTGTATACACGATAAATTGAACCTGGTCACGCTGGCCGCCGCGTATAAAGGTTTGTACATTAATTAATGATTCAGCTCTCTCAGATTGCAACTCACTTACGTCACATTTTTATTTTAGCTCCACAAAAAAGCGCACACGTAACAAATTTAGTTGGAGGCATTATAGTACATAACCATATATTCAATTTTGATCCACACTTAAAATTAATTCGAAACGCTTTGCACAAAGAATCTATTAATTAATTACGAGCTTATCGGACGTTAAGCGGGCCTCCCACTGTGCGATTTTTGCCACGAATTTCCTACGATCATCGGAGACTGCATATAGACTCTACACACAATCGTACCCAATCGTACCAATTCGTAGGAAATTCGTGGCAAAAATCGCACAGTGGGAGGCCCGCTTCACATGTATTTTAAAAACACAGCGTTGTACGAATTCAACCAATAAAGCAGCATTAATTACTTCATTTTCTAAACATTTATGCTCTTACAGCAAAACGGTGTTAATTTAACCACCAAGAGAACGAGCCTAAATTTTTAGTTAAGCAGATTTTAAAGTTAAGCCAGGCGAAACCTATTATTTAATTTTTCGACGACGCTTATAAACACAAATACAAATGCTGCGACTAATGCCAGCTTCCCACTGTGCCATTTTGACTTCGAAATTCTCTCGATTAGGTATTTGTTGACATTATATACCTAAGACTCTTCGTCGGGTAATATCAACTAATTTTACCCAATTGTGGGAATCTCTTAATAGCAAAAATCCCTGTTAGTTGTGGGTAATATTAATCTTAGTTCGCCTCATCATAAATGTCATACAGCGGCATAGCCTGCACATTTTTTTTTCACTGGGGGCACGGAGGGGCATTGCTTTTTAGTGGGGGGTGCCCAATAGCCTACCGAAAATTTAGACCGACCAGGCCGACGTGGGGGAGGGTGGGGGGTTGGGGGGAGGGGGACCCTTTTCCCGTTCAACCACGAAATAATTCCGTTCTAATTTGACAAACATATAGGCCTACATGCGTGTATAATCAGGGCATACAGCACTCTCAGCAGATAGATATCCAGTCACTTACAGCTAGGTATATCGTTTTCAAAAATCCCTTTTGCCCCACTTTTCCGTGCAATACATCTATCTGGATTTTTTCGTGTGGGGGAGGGGGGAGGGGGTACTGGAAATGTGTGTGTGTGGGGTGTGGGGGGGGGGGGGGGTAGCTACGCCGATGATGTCATGATATTACGATGTTCATATCATTTTATAAAGTTTAAGTGCTTTTTGGCCAGCTTCCGACGACAATAAGTCTCGTGTGAAGTTCCACTTTTAGCAGGTTCGAGGAGTGTATGAGCAACAATAGTTAACTATAGTCGACTAGAGTTCTTCGAATCGACGGGTATAGGCCCATACTTATTTCCGTTAATTGTTCCATGGCGGTGCAATGGAGACTGGCACATGATTGCTTGTCCATGTATTCACAGTCAGTCAGTCTCACTGGTTAGCCTGTAGGAAACACGTACATTTCTTGTTTGTTAAGGGGATGAAATCGTTGACTTGACGAAGGGGCTAGACCGTCGTGGAAATGCAAGGACTATGTCAATAGACTATATCGATACTAAAAGGTGCCTCCCACTGTGCGATTTTGCTAGGAAAAGGTTCGTTTGTGGCACTTTTGGCGCTCTTCACGAGGGGGTGCAGGAGAAACAAACGGGTGTTGAACATGCTCTCTGTTTTGACGAAAGTTCTGTGACTGGGAAAGTGGTGAAGTCTACAAATCTGTTACGAAGTCATGCCAAAATATTCAAAACAAAATTGTGAGCAAATGGGCCCGTTTTCAGACGACACGCATGCATGCAACACTCATCACGCCGGTAGTTAGAAAAGTTGAAAGGAAATTCTTGACGAAGCAGATGTTCTGTCAGAGTTTTCAATCATCATGCTAGAAGCACGCCCTGACTGGAGCAAGTGGTTTACGAACAGGGAAAAGAAAGACCCATGGTTAGCACACATTATGTTTTACATCTTACACATGAAAGCGCGAGGATTGGTATACCAATTGACGAACCAGACGTTGCCGGACATTTGAACGCATCTTGCTCCAACGTTAATCCCTGCAGCTGGCTGCCCTTCACCCCACTTCTCGTAGCCTGCTTCACTGCCGTCTGCCCATCCGAAAACTCCCCCGAGCCGATTGTAGCCGATCCAGAACCCATCCTCCGGGCTCCCTGCAGCTTTTGCGTAAGCAGCTACGAAGGTATTTTCCTCTTCGCTGGTGACCGAGGCCAGGTGAGCTGGTCTCCCTGGCTGAGAGACTCCTTGGCAGTATTCCTCCGCATGGCTCCAACCATACCTATAACTACTATGGACACTCAAGTAGCAGTTGTTGCACCACTCCAGCCATGGCGGCTCGCACTTCGCCGATTATGTCATTATATTGCGATGTTCATATCATTTTATAAAGTTTAAGTGCTTTTTGGCCAGCTTCCGACGACAATAAGTCTCGTGTGAAGTTCCACTTTTAGCAGGTTCGAGGAGTGTATGGCCGAATCGACGGGTATATACTTATTTCCGTTAATTGTTCCATGGCGGTGCAATGGAGACTGGCACATGATTGCTTGTCCATGCATTCACAGTCAGTCTAACTGGTCAGCCTGTGGGAAACACGTTTCTTGTTTGTTAAGGGGATGAAATCGTTTACTTGACGAAGGTGCTAGACCGTCGTGGAAATGCAAGGACCATGTCAATAGACTATTTTATACTAAAGTGAAAACGTTACCCTTTGTGTGTTGCCATGGTTTTTGGGTCTACACTAAAACCAGTGAACTGTTTCCCTGCACTATACCAATGGACCTTTCAGATTACCAGCGAATGTTTAGACCCATTTACCATGGCAACCGACGAGACACATGACGTTCTACATCTTACACACGAAAGCGCGAGGATTGGTACACCAATGTGCGGACCAGACGTTGTCTAATATTTCAACGCACATTCCTCCGCCGCGAAGCCCCACACCTGGCTGCCCTTCATCCCACTTTTCGTAGCCTACTTCGCTGCCGTCTGCCCATACGAAAACGGCATTGATATTAACGTAGCCGATCCAGAACCCCTCCTCAAGGATCCCTGCGGATTTTGCGTAAGTGATTACGAAGGTGTTTTCCTCTTCGCTGGTGACCGAGGCCAGGAGAGCTGCTCTCCCTGGCTGAGAGAATCTTTTGCAGTATTCCTCCGCATAGTACCAATTGGTCTTGATACCAGGGACACTCAAGTAGCAGTTATTGCCCCACTCCAGCCACGGCGGCTCACACTTCGCCATCTTCGACTGAGCCTTTTTCATCTCACATTTCGCACCAACTTGTAGTATCTGCCGAAGCAGTATACATGTCAGCAGCACTCGTAGGCGCATTGTTAGGCAGTGATCTTAATATATAAGTCAGGAAACGTTACGCAGATCCCATCGTACCAAGAAATGTTAGGTGCGCAATCCAACACAACCATCCATCATGGACTGAAATCAAATACCAGACTGACGATTCGCCAGGACTCAGTCAGGTATCAATAGAACTCGGTGTCAGTGATGCTGAAAATGCAGGCGTTTCTGCAAATGGCGAACTTGTCGGTTATATTAAACTCGTTATGATCCACCCTTTCAGAGCATGCAGCGATCCACATTATTCCAAAACAGTATCTTACAACTAGAGGCGGGCGGGCTTATTGGTCGCTTTGCAGCGCCTCGCCTCTCGCATCGATGACTTTTATTCTTTGAAAATGTATGCTTGTCTGGAGTAGCGAGTTTAATATTAAACTGAAATTCAATGATACTCGCCCTTGGAGACGAGCAATTCGCATACGCCTGACCGATTCCTCGCTAGGAGTTTTTACGAAAGAGGTGTAAACAGCGACCAGCGGAGTTTGTCGCTTGGCAACGCATTGCCTGTTCTCTTGCATCTATGACTTATATTTTTTGACCCAAGAAATAATCAACTACCTAGGGCATCATCACCAAGCTCTCGAAATGGCGACAACCTTCTTTTTTTTTTAAACAAAACGCAATTCCAGTATTTGCACTACGTACTGAAAGGGGTGCCAACACTCGCCAAAAAGAATCTCAGAACTACATCAAGCAGGTTTCCCTCTAACTTGCATTATGTAATTATCACTTTTCCCCACACATTAACGAAAGTTTCGCCCTTGAGCCGTTGGACGTGCAAGTCTTCGAGCCGATGAAAGTCTATTCAAGTAACAGTTTAAAGAAACTGGCACAAGTTAGCATTCAGTATTCCACATGTTCAATCCATTCAAACCGAAGTGAAATAAACGCAGCTGAGAATTGAATAAAGGCACTGTTTAAGTTTTCGCTCCAATTTGTGCTCCTTTGTGTAATGTCATACGCATGTCAATTGTCAAACAGACAATGAGGTCTTTCAGGAACAAAGGGCCAACACCCACACCATGCACTAAGCGAAACATACAGCAGAATGTTGCACATCGAGCATTAGTTTGTACGGTACTATTGCAACCGATCTCTTCCGAGATAACACCGAATGAGTCAAACGCAACCGACACGGAGTAATATATAACTATCTGCACGCGTTTGTTATCTACACGCCAAAGCGAGCTCAGATAGATCGATAAAACGTAAAGCCGTGTTTAGATGAAAACGTGAGCCATTTCCCTGGAATCAAAGAACGTCAATGTCAATTTTACCCAAGGTTGCAAATCTCTACCTCCTGATAAAGATTATACACTGTCAGCGAGATTAAGGGATGCTTTAATATCCTTTCGTAAAAATTGGTCATATCAACTAAATTGGATACACGATATGGAATGGTATACACAATCCCGCAATTTACCAGCCTTTATTAAAGAGGTTTCGCACCGTCACGGATACCGATACCGATACGGATACGGATACGTCATGACTTTATGCGCTTCTCGTGACGCGTAACCGTAGTACACATGTTTTCATACGCGTGAATAACGGTTATCTGCCTCCATACGCGTAGCATAAAACGGTTACCGGATATGCAGATTTGTCGCCTTTTCCGTGATGGATTAATAAGTTGTATGCATTTTGTTTCTTTTTTATGTATCTTCCGTGAATACAGATCGAATTTAATGAGTCATGCCCACGTGAAAGTGAGGAAAATCTGCTGAAAACAAAGCCAAGCGAAGAGCGGATTTAGCAAATAGTGTACACGTACATTCACACAGTGCGAAATCCAGTTGTGTGCACATCAGCGTGAACGGTTACCGTTATCATATTCGGCCGTACTCGTAACCGTATCCGTCACTAAACTGACGTTTATCTGCTGCCACCAAGGGTTTCGTCGAGTAAAGACGCGAGAAGCAGTCTGCTGCCACCAAGAGTTTGATCGAAAAAGGTACACTAAGCATTCTTCTGCCACCAAGAGTTTGATCGAAAAAAGGTACCGTACATTAAGCGATCTGCTGCCACCAAGAGTGTGATCGAGGAAAGGCTTTCTGTATGACGTAAGATTTCAGGCTATAATAATTGATAGTCATACTGGCTTCAGTTTAAACTTATATAATTTGATGTTAGGAAACGTTTTTAGCGTGGTGCTCACTACAATGTTGGATTGTCTAATTTTCCTTGGGAGGTTGGTGTGATGTGATAAGTTATCCCCGTAATGCAAGTTAGGAACCACCAGATTTAAAAGTCATTTCGCGCGGTGTGGGTAGTACGGATGCGTTGAATATTTCCTTTACAAATATATCGTCTGTTCACAAAGAAATTGTTCCTGCGAAGATTTCTCATCTTTAATAATAAAAAAAAAAAAAGCCTTAACGGTAGTCTACATGTTTGATAATTACCCTCCAAAAATGTCTGAATTATTATCTAAAAGCTTACTTGTTATCAAGATGGTAATGGTAGTAATCATCCTGTGAAATAATTTCGTCTGAAATGCCCCTATTCATAAACAAATTTCAAAAATATATGAATCTCCAAAGATCGCCTATGCCTACAGGCGATTTTTTTAGCCATTCTTTCATACACAAAAACCATGCTCGGATTTTTCAGGTTTTTCTAGAGTATTATTACTGCATGTATGTGGTAGTTTTCTCGACATAGGCTTTCAATTACCAGTGGAAACAACGCTGTTTTTATCAGTTTACCAATCGTGCATCCTGTGATGTCAGTAATCTCGCCGAAGGTCGCAAAACGACTTCGCCTCTTAGCAACGGGAATTTGCAATCCAGTCAAATTGCTTTTGGCGGTTCAAACTTATAAATACCACACAAAGACCGAAACTTGATAACCGCCTTTTTCCAAGCGAGAAAATCCACTATGAAATGAAGTGGATTAATAGATGCGCACGGAATGAAATTTTCTAAAGCACTCCTTATTGATTTTTGACCAAAAACGAAGCGCAGTGGTTTTAATTAATAGATGTGGAAACGTGAGGTAAAATCCAATATACGTAAAATCCCTCGGTCGTGGCAGAAAATAGACTAAAGCGGCAGAAAATAGACTATTGATTAGTAGGATTGAAGTTAACCGCTGGCACGAACTTGGTAGTGAATAAGCCCAGGCTTGAATTCTCTATGGGCAGTGAGCTTCAGGCGTCCGCCGCGAAAGGACAATTTTTAAGGTTTCTTGCTCTTTTACATTTTTCATCAAACGCATATGGGCCACATGAAAGTAATTGTCTTGCTGGTCCTGGTTCAAATGGGGCTGGGGATGAGTGGTAAATGTAAGATTCGCCCGGACAAAGTGAAAGCCCAGGTACGGTGCAAGCCTCCATGGCTGGCCTGGGGCAACCACTGCTACCTGACTCGTCGAGGGAAAAGAGGATTAAACTTTTCTGAAGATCGTTGCCAAGAGCTCTCCGAACTCGGAAGACCATCACATCTTGCGTCAGTCACTTCGAGAGAGGAAAATCAGTTCATCAAGGCCTACGCAGAAGCTTCTGGACTTGGGGATTTCTGGATCGGGTTCAAGAAGAATGCGGCCGGTGTTTATATCTGGACGGACGGAACCGATGCGGGCAGCTTTAAGTATCGAGGCTGGGGTGAAAATCAACCCTTATTAGAGCATGATTGCGCCCATGTGTATAGCGGTCAGTGGGGTAGTCAATGGTGTACTAATCCGCGTGATTTCGTGTGCAAAATGAAGATGGCACAAGTCAACAGCAACAACAACAACAGCTCCCTGTAATCTGACTCGCAACTGTGTGGAAATCAGAAAAACATTGGGGGGAAACTCAGACTTTGTAATGCTTTCAATTTTCAGTGGCACTTTTCAGAAACCGGCCTGTCGGCTAAAAACATTGCATAAGGATGCAGGACTCCTCTCAACACAGACTAGCTCGACTACGAGCAAAACTAAAAGGACACCTCACATCGTAAACTTTGCGATCTCTGAAAGGAAATCAAGAATCTACGAAGAACGATTTGGCAGAAACAAAACCACGCGTACTTTAGTGCGTCTGTCATTTCAATTTTCGCGACTTCTTTACACACAAAGACATGAACAAAATTATTTGGTTCTATAAAATACAACAGTTGGAAAACTTGTTCGTTTATTCACGTAGACATACCGAAATATGTATTTTGGTAATAAAGGCACAGGCTCGTCAGCAATGCGCGCGCGCCAAATTCGTGCCACGCAATACGCATCTCCGTGCCTTTGCTATGGAGCTGCGTATTTCGTGGCACGAATTTGGCGCGCGCGCATTGCTGACGAGCCTGTGCCTTTAATTCAAAACGTATTATGAAAATAACATTTCATTTTTTAGAATGTTAGATTTTAATGTTGTAAACCCTTTCTCTTTTGAAGATTGCCACTAGGGACCAAACAGACAAGAAATGCAGCTTGTACGTGTATTTTAGGTTGCAGAACATATTAAGCAGTCTGCTGCCACCAAGAGTTTGATCAAAGAAAGGCTTCAGTTAGCTTCTGGTGGAAATTTTCTGTCGGTCGGTGCCATATGTCACATCCGGTAGGGCTGGGGTGAAAACAACGGTGTGCCCATGGTGACAAGCAAAAGAACAAAGCCGTTGTCTACGCAACACGTACACGTATCTAAGCATGAACGAATTTGTTTTCACTCCAGTCACGGTGCTATGCCCGTATACAAAGGCATATGACACCGGGTCACAAAAGTGCCAGGTTGTGTGACCGACAGAATAGCTTGTATTTCAAGCCCGATTTCAGGTGACGGAAAAAGTAATTTAGTTAGGTGTAATACTATAAATAATATCGTGTTATATGGACACTGCACTAATAATAATAATAATGTGGATATATATAGTGCACATATCATATGTATCACGGTTCTTCAAATTATTACCCCTGGTCACCTTATATAGTATTCCTTTAATAAATTGGTCTTCTCAGAAGTCTCTGTGGAGCCCCCACTGTCTGTTAAGCACTCATGAGCTAATCAAACACATCACCTCCCTTCACTGCCCTCACGGGTACCCCTTTTACTGCTGTGTGGAGAGAGGCAATTTATGCCAAAGTGCCTTGCCCAAGGGCACACACACACTTCCCACATTCATAATTCTTTTTTAATCCCATCTTTACGCTCACTCGACACTTCACTTCCCTTAAGAGTCTTGGCCAAGCTCTTTAAATACTTGGCCGCTGCGGAGGGCGCCCTCTTGAGTTCAACGCCAGACAGGAAGCGGCCATATTGCTGTTCGATCAGCTCCACGTGGTTCTTCTTGACGGCCGAGGTTTGCCGGTTCAGTCTCGGCGATCGGATCGGGAGTGGGGTGTGATTGCAAGACATTCCATTGTCAAGCACGTGTTTGACAGGATGTCGTGTCCAGAGCCCCGGATTGGACACATTTAAGCCCTTGGTGGCGCTCTTCATGCGCACATAATCACCTCGACTGTCTGAGGTAGGGAATTTAGTTGGATAGAGCCTATTTTCACCTCCGTCTTTGCTAAACGTTCTCAAATCAATTTGAGCCAAAGTTCTTGCTCTATTGACGCCAAGCTCTCGGTTTTGAGCACCATGCGACCTTCCCGCAACCCCATTGGTCGGTCTGCCACATTCCAATCCTGTATTCCCTCTCTGATTGGTCAAATCGTGCCCTATGGTGCCTGCCTCATTTCCATCATTCACATGATCCACAGTCGAGCCATGGGACTGGCTGATCGCGAATGTCTGGTTACCAAAGTCGTAGGTTGTGCTTATGGATGTGTCGGGCATCCGGGCACCACCCACAGGCTCTAGTCTACGTGGGGTTGTATGAGAGGGCGTGTTACCCTTCATGTCAAGTGCCACAGGTAGGCCTCGGATCATAGCAGAATCTTTGGTATGTACAAAGAATAAAGAATCGATAAAAAAATAAAAATTAAATTAAAATACCTTTATCAGGTAAAATGGCAACATTTGCTCATGAATTTTAGTAAGATGTATACATATTTAGATTTGTGACACCACAAAAAAATGTAGTGTTTTTTCCAAAATCCAAGTCAGTTTGTTTCAAGTCAGTTTGTGTTGGAGCATACGATTTTTTGTAAGATAACCACACACAATTTAAGTGAACATGTGACCCTTCATGTGTTGCCAAGGTTACTGGGTCTACACTAAAACCAGTGAACTGTTTCCCTGTGCTTTAGCAATGGACGTTTCAGATTACCAGCGAATGTTTAGACTCAGTTTCACTGGCAAATTGTGTTACACTTTAATACGCTATTCCTGTTATTTCTCTATTTTATCCAATGGGGCGACACTTTTTGTGTAGCGAGCCCTATTAGGGCGACGTGCTCTATAAGGGCGACAATTTGGTGTAGCCCCAATATTTTGGAAGTCAAAAAGCATTTTTTTTAAGGTCAAAAACCATTTTTTTTAAATCGAGAACCATTTTTATTAGGTCTAGAACCATCTCTCTTAGGTATGGAACCATTTTTGGAAACTCCAGGTACAGAAATTTGGTGTCCAATCGATGTCTTCTAGCCGAAATTTTGGTGGTCGTTTGGGAAAGTTTTACCGGTGGGTCGCCCCTTTGTAGCATTAACAATTATTATTATTATTATTATTATTTATTCGGCCATCAATCAAAACCAATACAAGCACATGAGAGTAGAATAAAAACAGATTTAAAGGCAGAGGCCCGTTAACGCGCGCGTGAGGCCAAATTCGTGCAACAAAATACGCAGCTCCATAGCAAAGGCATGGAGCTGCACACTTTGTCATCAGTCAACTGTGGGGATTTCTACATTTTGTGCGCTTTTGCTCGTTATTTTGGACTCATTTTGGTTCTGGAAAGGTGGAGGCCGACTTACTTTGACGTGCGTAGTCCCGTTTGACATTGATCTGGAAAGAATGGTTACCAGTTCTGCCCGGTATACTGCAGTGGACCATGAATGGAGACACCGAGGGGTCTAATCTGTATCCCACTTCCTCTTGGTTGTGTTTGGGGAGGGGTAGAAGATGGGCGTGGTCACCGTCATCATCAGTCAACTGGGGGAGGGGTGTTGAAAGAAACATGGATACTAATATCAGAGGTGTCGACCACACAATTATTGTAGTCCAAGAAGCGCAAGCATTTGGTTACAGTTGATCTTGATATTGTAAGAGGAAACATGCACAAACAAACAAACACCCTTAGCTACCTGCAGGCTGGTAGTCTGCCTCTCAAGCCGCTCATGTTCAAGCTTCCTCATGGACTCCAGTCTCTGGGGGAAAAACAAATTTAAATCACAAAGTTTACTTGAAGCCAGTACACAAGATTTGAAAACATTGGGATTCGACCTCGAGACCTCTGACACATCAGGCAGATGCTCTACCAGCTGAGCTATGAGGCACAGTGGTATACTCCCCTAGGTCTTCCCCCAAGACCTCTGACACATCAGGCAGATGCTCTACCAGCTGAGCTATGAGGCATAATAGTATACTCTCTCAGGTTTTCCCCCAAGACCTATGACACACAGGCAGACGCTCTACCAGCTGAGCTATGAGGCACAGTGGTATAATTACCTCAGGTTTCCCCAAGACATCTGACACACGAGGCAGATGCCCTACCAGCTGAGCTATGAGGCACAGCGGTAAACTCCCTCAGGTTTCCCCAAGACCTCTGACACACCAGGCAGATACTCTACCAGCTGAACTATGAGGCACAGCGGTAAACTCCCCTAGGTTTTCCCCCAAGACCTCTGACACACCAGGCAGATGCTCTACCAGCTGATGAGCACAGTGGTATACTTCCTGAGGTTTTCCCCAAGACCTCCGACATACCAGGCAGATGCTCTACCAGCTGAGCTATGAGGCACAGTGGTATAATTCCCTCAGGTTTCCCCAAGACATCTGACACACCAGGCAGATGCTCTACCAGCTGAGCTATGAGGCACAGTGGTATACTCCCTCAGGTTTCCCCAAAACATCTGACATACCAGGCAGATGCCCTACCAGCTGAACTATGAGGCACAGTAGTATACTCCCTCAGGTTTTCCCCAAGACATCTGACACACCGGGCAGATGCTCTACCAGCTGAACTATGAGGCACAGTGGTATACTCCCTCAGGTTTTCCCCAAGACCTCTGACACACTGGGCAGATGCTCTACCAGCTGAGCTATGAGGCACAGTGGTATACTCTTTCAAGTTTTCGCCGTGACCTCTGTCACACTGGGCTGATGCTTAACTAGCTGAGCTATGAGGCACAGTGGTATACTCCCTCAGGTTTTCCCCAAGACCTCTGACACACCAGGCAGATGCTCTACCAGCTGGGCTATGAGGCACAGTGGTATACTCCCTCAGGTTTCCCCCAAGACCTCTGACACACCAGGCAGATGCTCTACCAGCTGAGCTATGAGGCACAGTGGTATACACCCTCAAGTTTTTCATGGATGGGCAACTTAACTAACGCAACATCTGGTATGGTGCCTAATCACCACTTAAATTAAACGACCAAACATGGGATCAAAGAAAAATCATATAGTCCTCAACGGGATTCGAACCCAAGACATCTGGCAAATCAATCAGATGCTCTACCATAGTGTCTCTGCATACCTTGGTAGCTCTTTCTACGAGTCTTTCTTGGGCAAACATCGGGATCCCGGCATTCCTTCGTCCGATATATCGATTCACAAATGATGGGTATGATTTGACCGCTGTACTGAGCTTGCTGTAATCACCAGGCTAATACAAATACAGAGAAACATTGAGAAAAGAGAAACTGGTGTGAACAGGTTTTTTGAAGTACAAGTTTTAAACAAAAACATTAACTGCACGCTTAAAAATCAATCGTTAAATCAACAATTAAAACATCACTCACCGCACGTTTTAATTGTTGATTTAACAATAGATTTTTAAGCGTGTGGGAATTCCTGATGTACGTTTTCCAGGAATGTAGGGTATTGTTCTTGTTTTGGCCAAACACTTTCAAACCAAGTTTAAGCCCGGTTCATACTTCACATGAAAGCAAATACGAATTTGACGTAAATCTGGTGTCAAACATTCCACGGCGAACATTCACACAAGTTGAAAATAGTTAAATTTTCTGCGAATTCATGACATGGAAACTTTAGTGTGATGTCAAATTCGCATGTACGCTCACTTTCACGTGACGTATGAACCGGGATTTTTAGGACACTGCATTGCCATTTGATTACACTTAATTAACCACTTCGCGATGGGGAACTGCATATGCACCTCTAAGTGTGAGTGTCTTAAGGGCGGTTATACAAAATTAGCCCATGAATTAGACCAGGGCAGAGCTGGTCTCTTATCTTGTTGGCTTGGGGTCAAGTTAGTTTTTGGTTTTTGACCTGTGACTGGACTTCGGAAATAAGATTAATTTACGACTTGAAATAAAAACTAGTCATCAAGTCTCCAGCCCCAGAGACATGTATACTGCATAACCAAAACTGCTAGTGCAGTCTCCCGCACCAGGGGAACAAATTGGAATATGCCTATAGCCTTCGGGAAGTGGTTAATATTAAATGTCCTCTGAGTCAGAGTCAAGTCAAGTTATTTCTGTCAGTGAAGCAAGTCCAAGTCAAATCATTTAAGGTTTAAAGACTCGAGTCAAGTTAAATCAGTAAATATCGGGACTCAATTCGCCTCGAGTCTCGAGTCTTAAAGGCCCTGTAGATGATCTGTTATTGAGCGATTCTGCGAATAAAACCATTATAAATCAAAAGAAAGACATCAACAAACTCATCCGAAGAAATTTCAGCTTTGTCAAATGTACCACATTTAAAAAACCCATGAAAATCCATATGCATTTTCCTGGTCTTGGCGGGGCGTTTCAAATATTCGTTTTCAGTTGATCGGGTACTATGCGTCATGCACTCTGTGGCGCACATACTGCGTGTGCGTGCGATCCATAAAAATGCATCGCGTTAGAACACGCACACGGAGTACACAGCGCCCATGCATTTTGGACCGCGTAGATGCGAACCAAAAATAAGTAAATCGTTTGCAAACGATCTAAATAATTTCATCTTTACAAATTATTTTCAGGAAAATTATATCATTTTGAGCGAAAAACTTTCAATGGATAGTTGCTATTAATTCAATTTCCCCTGTAAACTCGTCGATTACTTTTTGGGATCATTGCAAATGATCCACTGGGCCTTTAAGTCTTGAGTCTGAGTCATTACAACACGGCCATTTCACAGCAAAATGTTAGACACACACGCCACAAAATGACTTGAGAGTTTAATGCTGCATGATTGGGTTATAAACACCACCACCATGTTTTAAAAAAGCTCATTAAAAAGCTGTTTCACAGACAATCAGCAGCCAAACAAAATGACACAGCACAGACTTAAAGATAGTATACATAATTGGTAAACTGTTACAAATAGTTTCATCCCCCTGTGTGATTGAAGGTATGCACGATTAAAACCAACCTGAGCAAAAACCAGCTCCGTACTTCGTCTAACTTTTGAGAAAACAGTCAAAAAAGGGTTTGAAGTCATTTCGCCCCAAAACGACTTCGCCCTGAACCATTTCGCCCTGAACCACACCCTGAAGTGGCATTTGGGCGATGTAGTGTTTGGACAAAGTAATTTGGGGCGAAATGGCACTCAGGCGAAGTGGTTTTGGGGCGAATTAAATTTTCGTCTCATGAGACGAAAACTAATTGTTTTTCTCAAAGACTACAGCACTTTAGACAAAACCATTTCAGGGGAAGTTTTTTACGGTTATCATGTTTATATTGTGTAAGTTAGGCGTAAATCTGTGAACATTTCTGATTTTCGAGGTTACCAATGATGTATACTGCCTTTAAATTACATACTTAACAAATGTTACAGATGTGCCAGTGTTTAAGCTGTCAATTCGTTTTTAGCCAGATGGTAAATTTTTAAATACTTTAAAAATGCATTTAGCACTGTATAGATGAAGTATAGGTAGCTAGGTAAGTTGTTAACGAGCCAATATTGGCTCATACAGTGGGTACTCATCCCTGTGGGTACTCATTTCCGTGGCATGGAGCGACTACCTAGGAGCAATGCTACATGTACTCCTCCTGGATGGGATGCCAGTCCATCGCAGGTCTACCCCCAGCAACTAATTGGGTTTCCCCAACCGTATACACCAATCCGGTAACTAAGATCTCCTCCCTGCATATCCGCCATAGCTAGGGGGCATCCAGTGCATGGGCTGTGCGTTTTGTGTTGCTGTTAGAACGAAAAGCGCTCATCCATTACATGCACGAACGAGCCTCCTTCGCGTATAGGCGATGCACCCGCCTTCGCGCGCGCACAACCCTACAAAGACGCGCAACTTGTTCGAAGTAAACAAATGCAGCTTCAGCAACAACAAAAACATACAGTTCATTCAGTGGAAGCCCCCCAGCTATGGCGGATGTACAGGGAAGAAGACCTTATTACCGGATTGGTGTATACCCAGAGACAACGTGGAGTGAAGTGTCTTGTCCACCACGTCTCCATGAAGTATGATGCTGCACAAGTTTGTATTTGGCAAAAAACGCTGGCTTTTTAATTGCAAGTTTTAACCCTGGTTATGCCATGCTGTGCCTCAATGTGTTGCCTTGCCCCACGAGGTGTTATTGTGCCTTTCTGTGCCTTTCCAAGCCTCACTGTGCATTTGTTGTGCCTCGCAGTGCATTTCTGTGCCTCACTGTGGATTTGCTGTGCCTCATTGTGCATTTGTGCCTCACTGTGCATATGCCTCACTTTGCATTTATTGTGCCTCATTGTGTATCTGGTGTGCCTTACCGTACCTCAATGTACATTACCGTGCCTCACTGTGCATTTGTTGTGTCTCTGTGCATTACTGTGCATTTCTGTACCTCACTGTGCATCATGACACATTGCTGTGCAAGCTCTATTCTGTTTAGTTCAGCCTGTGAAAAGAAAAGGTTAGTGCAAGATGTTTACAAAGCAACTTAAGAAGCCGTGAGCATCTTCTGCAACCAAGAAATTGTCATCAGTAAGCAGCCGAGAAAGATTAAGAAGCACAAAATGATGAAGATTTAGATACATTTAGTTCATCGTCGTAGTACAAAGTGCTGATGCTCGGTAGAAGACAAGGGTTGAATCTCGTTTGACGCTGTTCAGGTTTACTTATTCGATGCTCTGCTTCTAAAGGCATCTCGATGTTTCTCGGTTCGACGGCTTGATACAGCATCTGGTAACTGTCCTCAGTTCTCCATAGTGGGGTACCAGTCTCATCATAGGCGCCACAGTATTGGCTTTTACTGTGATGGTTCGTGAGGAAGGGGCGGACATCAGGCCCGATGCTGTCCGCGTTTAGGTCTTGGCGAAGGGCGTGGATTTGGGAGGATTTCATGATGGGATGGGGGTTGGTGGAAGGGGTGGTAGGGGGGAGTCCTTGGTCGTGGGCCTTGAGAGCAAGTCGGAGGTGGAGTTTGCCATCCTATAAGGCACAGGGGTTGTTTGGGGGTCAGCATGTGGGGTAGAAATACCAAACAAAAAAATGGGGGCATGAATTATGAGCTACACTTATGTACCAGAAATATATGTTGCAGTCCTTCTAAAAACCCTATACACACCCTTTGCGCCAGTGGCCATGACAGGAGGCAGGTTTTCAAAATTAAATGATGTGACAATTAATTAATAGATCTACATTGCATTGCAACTGCTCCCTGTCATAGCCGCCCATGCAAAGTGTCTATTCACATGGAAGGACAGTTCAATCATGTCCCCTGTATCACTCCTATGGAGTATAAACTACCAATTGGAAAGTTGACAGACTACTTCTGCGTTCCAATCCTTGTCTTGATAACGAGATTTGGAACGCATACGTAACTGGCACGTTTCCAATCCGTAGATCTGCTTTATATAAAACTCATTCAGGAGACACGATTAAACTGTCCTGCATGTATAGGGTCTACAACAAAGACCTTTGTCTGAAATTTTTAAAGATGGGTAATATTTGGTGATCTAGATGTGCAAAACAGAGCAAACGGCACTTCTTTATTCTGAGCAGGGCTAAAAGTGTCATGCATTTGCACACGCTTGAGTTAACGGCCCTATATGTATCATTCGCAAGGTACAACTTTTTGCAGATTCGTGGAATAAGAGTGTAAAATATCTAAGGAAGAATGTTGATAAACTAGCCTGAAGAAATTTTAGCTACTTCATGTGGTGTTTAATTGTTACCATTGCTGTCAACACTTTGAGTAGGGTTTTTCCGGTCAATTTATGAAAAACAAAATTGGGTCATTGCAAATGATACAATGGGCCTTTAAGAACCGAGTACACACTACAATCAAAACAAAACTAACTGCA
Source organism: Henricia sp. BOLD:AAB3569 (assembly GCA_037783545.1). Taxonomy (NCBI): domain Eukaryota; kingdom Metazoa; phylum Echinodermata; class Asteroidea; order Spinulosida; family Echinasteridae; genus Henricia; species Henricia sp. BOLD:AAB3569. The sequence goes on along the minus strand of JBBELK010001141.1, from coordinate 183,696 downwards.
CGAGATACAAAGATTGACTACACAGGCAACCAATAGCAAGGCAGATGCTTTTTTAGCAACTAAACAAATGACGGAAAAACAACAAAGACCTATAAACCTGCTAAAAACCAAACCAAAATCAGCAACAGAAATGAAATCTATTACGACAAGAATAAAAAAAAATACCGAGTCTACTTTTTTGTTTTTCTCTTTTTTTCATTTTGGCCCGTTTTCTTTCTTTCTTTTTTGCTGCTGAGAAAATTTCAAGCCAAATAAAGGCACGGATCAGACCACCTTACCTTACGTTTATTTGTCACTTCCTCGGGCAAAGTCTGCTTGTTATAAATAGGTGCATTGTGGGATAGCAAGAGGCAAAAGAATGGGCATAAATTGTCACTAATTTTTCACGAGTGCAATAAAAATTCAGTAGATTACTTTTACAAATTTGTGGGTACATTCCGACACAGTACGCGGTCTAACTTCAGTTCGCCTGAAAATGGTGTATCTCGTTTGTGTAAACGCCTACCCAGACCGTTTCTAGAATCAAAAACAGTCTAATTCCAATCTACTGGATATCGAAAGTGGTCAAAGCACAACACAAAGCAGCCAGCGAGTGAGACACTGAACCAGTTAGAATATGTCACAAAATTACCCGCTACCAACAAATATAAATAATTTCTTTTAAAAATAAATGAAATCAAATATTTCTAGCCCAGTAACTTTCAGTTCCAAACATAGACTCACCGGCATGCTCCTGGATCTGTTCTTCCCCTTTTTCTTTTTCTTCGTTTTCTCATCTTGTTTGTCGCCCTCTTGAGGTGGTAGAGCCTCAGGTTCCGAGGCACTGTCGCTGTCGCTTGAGCTAATAAAAATTAAAAAATGTTTCCCCATGTTTGCCCTCGTATGTTCTACTAAAGACATTTCAACTCATTCACCAAAAGCTACCATAGAATTGGTTATTAATTCATCTTTAATTCTGATATAAATTAACACGTTTTTAGTGAAAGCTTTTCTCCAATCGTGTTTACTTTTCGGCCAACTTGAAAAGTGACGTGATTACAACTGACTAGAGATGAACCTACCTGCGAGGCTTGGTTCCTCTAGTCAGACTAGCTAGTCAAACCATGCAGCGTTCGGGTGACATCTAGATCAACTATGGTTAGTCTAGTTAACTATAGTCGCCCGCCCGAACTTGCTAACTGCTGTTTACAGGTGGCCCATAAGAACATTTTGGATTTTTTATTTTAAGGGGGAGGGTGAGTTAACAAGGTTAAATTATGACACTTACTCTGACTCTGCGAAGTCCTTTATAGCGTGCAGGTCTTGCAGGATGCCAATGCAACCAGCAAAGGTTTCCGAGCTCAGTGTGTCAATCATGCGCATCGTCTCGAGTCGCCCCTCCACGCTGCGAACTAGCTGGCCTGGCTTGTCTTGGGCACTAGAGGGCGCTTTGCTGGCGTCAGATGTCGCATCGGATTTATCAGGTGGTATATTGGTTGTGTCCATTATGGACCGACAACTAGAGGCCTCATTTGCTGTTGTTGAATTGAAAAGGAGAAAAAAATAATGAAATTGTTTGTTGATATAGTTCAGAATTCACATATTATCTAGTTGCAACAAGCTATGTTCCACACGAGTATACAGTAGCATCAATCCACTTTTAAACTGACATACATATATGCAACATTTGGTATAGTGCATCGTCCCGGTGTGTCAGAGGTCTCAGGTTCGAATCCCGATGAGGACCATATGATTTTTCTCTTATCCTGCGTTTGGTTACAAAGACATAAAAAGTTGGATTTGGGGAAAACCAACATAGGGCTTGATAGCTTTAGTTGGTAGAGGACTGGTGTAGCCTAACTGGTAGCCCCATTTTTAATCCCGATTTTAAAAAATGTGTAATCATTTGAGAAAAACGTCTTACATGTACCTACCTTTGTGTTTGCTGCCCCCGTTCTGCATGTAAGGGAACAGTAGCTGTTGCGGCAGGAGACCGCGATTTTGCAAGATTTGATGAGTGATTTCTCTGGTTAGTTCTAAGATCAGCTCAGAGTGTAGACTAGGGAGTAAAAAGAGAAATGTTATATGCTTTGACACAATATAATTGACAGGGGGGAAAAAACCAAAAAAACAAACACTTTGCCATGAACAATTTCGCCCTGAACCACAGCCTGCACACGAAGTGAAATTTGGGCAAAGTGGTCCAGGGCAAAGTGGTCTTGGGAAAAGTGGTCCAGGGCGAAGTGAGTGACATCGTTTAAAAAAATTTGTTCGTCTCATAAGACGAAAATTAATTGTTTTACTCATTTCTCAAAGACTATAGCACTTTAGACAAAACCATTTCAGGGGAAGTTTTCTACGGTCATCATGTTTATATTGTGTAAGTTATGTGTAAATCTGTGAACATTATGTGTTCTACCTTTAATCATCATAAACCTATATTCACAAGTGGGCAGTATGCTACAAGAAAGATACATGTACATGTATCCCTCTTACAATTTAATCATAAACTATCTCTAAACTGTGTTCACTTTAAGAGCTGTATATTTTACAATGAGCAAGCTTTATGGAGCAGGGCCTTTTTGGAATACTGTATACCTCTTGTTTTCCTGAGCCTCATGATAAACCAGGAGAGCTTCGCAGAAATGACGACCAAGATCCTCAAAATCGGAGAAGTTGAAGTGACGAGGGGTGTCCTCACTGCAAGGAATTATGATACTTGCTTATTTATACATTCAGCCACTAGCATAATCAGCCTTTTTTTCTTTTTTGGGGAGGAGTGGGGGGGGGAAGGGGGAGGGGTGGGGGGAAGAGAGAGAGAGGGGGAAGAGAGAGAGAGGGGGGAGGGGGTGGGCAGAGGGAGGTGTGGGGTACACACAAGTATAGACTGTATCGAATAACCGCCATTTCGTGGGGCACCTTTTGTTACTTAAACCGTTCAACAATGGAAACACAATATGTGCAACCATGCATGTCATCAAGGAACAAAAAAACTGCCCTACGAAATGGCGGCTATTCGATACGGTCTACACCCAGCACGATATGTGACAAAGGGGCTCCCCTACACCTCAATACGCTCTTCCCTTTTTGTTAACGCATCAACCCCCTAAAACCTGAAAGGAATTCCTTGGATGTTTGAGACACAATGGGGGAACAATGGTAGGGGGATACCCTCTGCCACATATCGTGCACACAAGGAGGCACCAGCCTTTCACTCAGGCTACCAAACCGAAGTTCTATTTAACGTATCAGAGTACCAAAGTTTTAAAGTCTAAATCAATTAAATCAAAATCAAAATCCAATAATCTCCTACCCTCGGATGTCTTTGGAGCCGCAGAATGTGGCTTCCATCGTGAATGAATTACTGATGCCGAGTTCCTTCCACATGACGACGCGACCCGTCGCTTCTTTGCAACGCTTCACGTGGAACTTGCAGCCACGAAATGAGAACTTGTCTGGGGCCTGAAACAAGGACCAAGAGCAGAAAATGATTTTAGTTGTGAAAATTAAGTTTTATGCAAGTTATTTCAGTACAGTGAAAGTTGTCCATGGTGGCCACCCTCGGGACCGCACTGGCCACTATAAACAGGTTGCCTATTTATCAAGGTGGCATTAATAGCAGGTTACCAGGTTGAAGGACGTAATCAAATGCCCAATTTCAAGATAGATTACATGATTGGAAAACTGTTACAAACAGCGTTATCTCCATGTGTGATTGAGGATGTGTATGATAAAAACCAACCTGTGTATAAGTCAGCTCAGTACCTCATCTACGTTCCGAGAAAACAATGAAAAACTGTGTCCATGTTTTCAAGAAATTGTTTAAAGCCACTGTCCTATTTAGGCTGGTTCCCTGGTTATACTGCACGGAAAACAGCTATAACAACATGTGAGTCAGGGTCCTAGGTTTGTTCACATGACACACTTTTTTTACAAGGGCGCCCCCTTTTTAAAAAAATTGTGTGCACACATTCATTTATATAAATTTCTCTTTAATTATTGTCTAACGAAAAAAATCAACTTCTCAAAAAAAATTAAGATAAATTTTGGATGTACTTGTACCTTGCGTGACATGAGGAATGGGAATAATCTCTGGTAGAGGAACGAAGCTGCGTCCATTTCTTTGCCGTTTTTGTCACAACCGTAAATGAAGACGTTGTGTTTACGACTGTGGCCATGCAGGTCACAATAGACTAGGACCTGGACATTACGGATTCACAAGAAGACAAATCGACTGTGATGATAGCGATTAAAATGACAAAAAAATAAAATGCAAATTATACTCTGATCAAAGATCGAGGAGACAGAGATTTTATCGGTCAGTGTATGAGCACCTCTTGTGGCAAGGCTGACTGCACCAGTCTCTGTAAGAGCCACTGAGGCAGGTTGCGCCACTCTGCCTGAAGTGCCTTCCTGAGCTCCTGCACTTCTGGGGCTGTTTGGGAGACATGTGGATCCAGAGATCAAGGCCCAATTTCATAGGGCTGCTAACAGCCTATTTTCTGTTAACCGAGCTGCAGGATTTTTCATAGAGATTGTTAACAGCAAGCAACTGAAAACGTGCCTTAACTGCAGAGCCAAACTTTGCTTAAGATAGTAACGCTACAATAGTCGTTTCCAAGTGTGCGCATGCTTAACCATGCCGCGACCACGAAATAGCGCTTAACTCGTCTGCTATAGTAAGCACGCCTTTTCAGCTAATACTTTAGTAGCGCTATGAAATTGGCCCCCGGTCATCCCATGCAGGTTTAATCAGGTTGATGACCCAAAACAAAAGTGTTTTTCTACTGAAGGATTCTCCCAGAAATATACATTTTTTACAAACTAATTTTTACAACTGCCAATCCTCACCTCCACTTCTTTTGAGAAGGTCTCCAACATCTCCTTAGCATGCCAGACGGTCGGAAAAGATTCCTTCTTGGGGTGACGGAAGTTACGATTCAGATCCCGACCGGTCAGCGAGCAGCGATAGTTACCAACGATCACGCCGTCAGGGTTTAGCATGGGGATAATCTTGAAGATGAACGCTCTTCTGAGATCCTTTGCGACTGGATCGGCGCCCGTGATGTAGTCTAGAAGACCCTTCATCATCCAACTTGCATTAGTTTCACCAGGGTGCACTCGGGCTGTCACGACTATGCCACGTTTACTTGACGCTTGCTTCTCTGAATTAACAAAGTCCCAAAACAAAAAAGTAATACAAATGTACTGATGAGCATAAAAATAAATTTATGAAGACATCCATGTTAAAGATAGTATACATGATTGTAAACTGTTACAAATAGTTTTATCCCCCTGTGTGATTGAAGATATGCATGATTAAAACCAACCTGAGCAAAAACCAGCTCCGTACTTCGTCTAACTTTTGAGAAAACAGTCAAAAAAGGGTTTGCAGTAATTTCGCCCCAAAACCACTTCGCCCTGAACCATTTCGCTCTGAACCTCGGTCTGTTTTGGGGCGAAGTAGCATTTGGATGATGTAGTGTTTGGACGAAGTGATTTGGGGCGAAATGGCACTTGGGCGAAATGGTTTTGGGGTGAATTGAATTTTCGTCTCATGAGACGAAACTAATTGTTTTACTCATTTCTCAAAGACTATAGCACTTTAGACAAAACCATTTTAGGGGAAGTTTTCTACCGTCATCATGTTTATATTGTGTAAGTTTGGCGTAAATCTGTGAACATTTCTGATTTTCGAGATTACCAATCATGTATACTGCCTTTAAAATGTTTATAACTAATGACAACTACACTACCCACAGTATGTTAGGGATATTGGTACGTTGTCAATTTTTGAATTGTGATGCACACAATGAACAATTTCAACACGGGGCCAAACCACTTTTTTCTGCAAGTCTTGGTTACGTTGATTTTAACAGGGGAAAAGGGAAGATGGCCGCACCGTGATAAAGGTTTATTGGGGACTCACCTGAGAAGTTTGTCACCGTGATGAGGAAACAGCTATTACCAGCTCGACTCTCGCACATGACCTCACGCTTGGTGCAACGTTGCCTCTCAGGATCTGACAACAGGCTGTCGATATGGTCTCGTAGATCAGTGAAGGTGTAGGGGTAGCAATGGGCAAAGTAACAGGTGTCGTTCTCGTGGCTAAACTCCTGGGAAAGAGATTTTTGAATCAAAATTTATTATAAAATCAAGAACAGAAGTTTGTTGAATACAGTGAACCTGTGCAAGGAAACATTTCACTGGTTTTCGTGTAGACCCAGTAACCTTGGCAACACACATAGGGTGACGTTTCACTTCAGTGCTCTATTGCAAAAGCACCTACATGTATTTTGAATCATCCAAATTCTCACAAAACCCTCGAGTCAATTTTAAAGACGTTTTATTGTAAATTACCATCTGCCACGAGAGCGTATAGTACGCCATATCTGCACGTAGTAACGGGTTGCGTTGAAATCCGCCGCTACGACCGTAGTTTATGTGATGACCCGTCCTATGCCAGCCGAGACTGCTCTGTGCTGCCTCACGCTCCGAGTACATTAATGGTCGCATTCCTTTAAAGAAAAAACACAAACAAAACCAAAGTGTTGTAGAAATAATCTGGGCCAACTTAAGCATTAGCTAAAAAGACATGCTTAGTATAGCAGACAAGTTGTGCTTGGCTTAAGCGCCATTTCATAGTTGCATGCACATGCTTAAAAATGGACATTCTTAAAATTCAAATTTCTAATATAACGCGCATAACCGGGACGGACACTTGTTACATTTTAGGCCGTCCCGGTTACGAGCGTATATTGGAAATTTGTACACAGGGTTTTTAGAAAGGCATGTTGTCACACTATTTGTAACCCTTTTTGGGCCCAAGTTATCTCTTCAGAACAACTTAAACTTATTTTTTATTTTGAGACCAGACAAAGGTATTTTCTTGAAAATATGGTCTGTGTTGCCAAAATGCCCCCTTTACTGTGGAAAGACCTGGCACTAAACAGGGTACATGTAGAACACACCAGAACACTAAGCAACAATAACTTCAAGAAAGAACAAAATGTATGCCACACAGATTATTTTGGACCATAATCTTACCGTGATTATACAAACTATCTTTCTTGTGAAGGTTGATGATATTGAATTTGTAAGTGATGCCGGGGGTCATGCGTTGTACCCTGAAGTAGAACCACTGGGTGTGTCTTGGAGTGTAGAGGTCTGTCCTTAAGATGAGGTCATACTCAAACTGACCACTGTGGAAGAAACAATCACACATGGAGATAATGCCGTAACAGTATTCCTATTATCTAAAGAAGAATGTTGGTAAACTAGCCTGCAGAAATTTCAGCTACATAGATGTATCAATGCTTCAGAAAACCTTCAAAATCCATGCATGATTTTTGTGTTAATTGCATAGTTTTTAAAACAATGTGTGCGCACACACATTTCTTTTAAAAGTACTATTTTGGACAGAAATAAATTCATGTTGTGTTTGTTACCGTTGCTATCAACGCTTTGATTAAAAACATTTCTTGTGAACTCATGATGTAACATTTTGGGTCATTACAGACAATCTATGTGACTTGCTCTGCAAAAAAGGCCCTTAAGTCGCGCATGCTACATGTAGGTCGAGTTTTCGCGACCATAAGAAGAAATCTGCGGCAGATCCACGCTCATTAAAATACAAAAACACAATGGAAATTCCAGGTGCAACACGGACATTCCAGGCAGTATCTGGACACTGCCAGAGATTTTCGTTGTGTTTTTGTATTTTAATGAGCATGGATCTGCTGCAGATTTCTTTTTATGATTGCGAAAACTCAACCTAGCCTGTGTGACTTAAGGTGGGTTTTTTTGCAGAGCGGGTCACTTATAATTGGCCTTGAAAAATAATAAAAACATACACTCTCCTGGCCTGGCGGAGATTGCCTGATTCAAATCGCGATTCAAACACGAGGCTGGAACTGCAGCCGTCAGGCACGATGTGGGGGACTGTACCCTTCGAGGTTCGCTCCGAGTCAAAGACATTTATAGACGTTGGTTCAAACGGACGGAACTGATTTGCAGTGCGTTGTGTGTGAGCTGTGTGTCCATTATTAAGTACTGCAATGGAAAATACAAATTACATGTAAATTAATGATGAATTCCTTCTTATAAAAACAGAGAATGAACTCCAATAGACTACTGAAAGATGGCGTTAGTTTGCAGCATAACTGGGTCGTTTTGTACATTCAATGGTAATCTGAACGTCCACTGCTTAAAGATATACACCTCGAACAATAAAAAGTTTTTTGAATTGATAACTTTCTAGAAAGATAAAAGTTACTCGCTTTAAAATAAGACATCAACGAAAAAAAATTTAACATTTTATTATCGAACAATTACTGTAAATATTTCAAATTATTGGTGGTCCGCCAATAATTTAAGACGTAGACTTCTCCAAGTCTGAGCCCCCGTGCTCAGTCTGCAATGCACAACATACAGTGCACCCTCTGGACCGGTGGCCTGTCCAATTGGCAATACACAAAGGCAACACACGTTTTCATTTTAGTAATCTATAAAAGATTTTGAATGTTTTACGTGAACAAAATCTGGTAATACATGTACGTTATAAGGGAAATAAATGTGTGGTACGGAATGTCAGTTTAAACCTTACATTTAAAAGGGGACCAGGACCCCATTACAAAACAAAACCCACATATAAGTACATGTATTATTGTCTCATATGAAAAGATTACAAAACACTGTACATACACACAATCTGTGGCAAACTACTCGAAAGCAATTTATATGAGAAAAATGAAACTCAAGTGGCAACATAATAAAAATTATGATTAATAAAATTTGAGTGGCACGGTTTTATTGAAATAAAGCACGAGGGTTTAGTGGACTGGCAATCAATTTGCGGTCATTACGGCGCATGGACGGTCGTTAGGGTGCATTTATGATCATTAAGCTCCGTCGTACGACAGTGTACGGGTCGGGTAACTGGTTTTAAGTGCTCTTTGCGTGTTAAATTGGAAAATATTCAGCATTCTTTTGTTGCTTCTTTCGAAGCCCAAAGATATGTATCAATTACACACACATATAATTTTTTATTTTAAAAAGCAGTCGATCTGAAATTTGAATTTTCAGCACACATAAGCTTTTTGCAGGTATGCGTAATGAAGCTGTTATGTGAATATTCTGATGTCAACTTAAATACAATTTTTTTTCTTCAAATTTCATTTGTTGCACGCTTAGATCATTCTATTGAACTTTCCAGACTCCTCGGGGAGCATGCAGCCCCAGCTGTCTGTTAGGCACTCATGAACTAATCAAACACACAACACCTTCATTACCTCACAGGCACCCATTTACTCCTGGGTGAAGACAAAGTGGCTTGCCTAAGGGCACTCAGCAAAATCCAACCTACCTGAATCGGCAAGAAGTTCTTTGTCTTGTGGAACAAAATTCTGATGCTCAGGTTTCGGGTACAAAGGGCCGCATTCGGGTGGCCAAAACGGGCCGTCCGCCGTCAACACGATTCCATTTTTATCTTCGTATCTCCCATTGCCAATTTTCTTAAGTTTACTCTTTCCTTTCCGGATTGCGGATTTGAAACCATCTGCTGTATACTGTCGAAACATCTTTCGCCGTACTTCAGTCAGCGTTCTTGCTTGTTCCAAGTCTGAGCCATCAGAATCTGACTCCGTTTTGCGCGTGACCGACACGCCATTTTCTCCTGCGTGGTTGTCGACGTGTTGCAAAGAACGTAATCTCCGACTTGCGGCGTAAGCAATGGGGGACTCTAGCGCTGATTCTGCTTCACTGTCGTCCTCGGTATCGCTGTCGCGAAGGCGCCCAGAATGATTTGCTCGACCCGCAAGTCGTGAGAACCTGTTTTGTCTGCTAGCATTGTTCTGCTCACTGAGGGTAAAAGGTGTTTCTGAAAAATCCCAACGATGATGATTGTTGTATAGACTTGGCAAGGTATGAGCAAAGCTGTCGCATTCTTCCAGACTTAATGACCTGTGCAGAAATAAAATGTTTAAAAAATAAATTGAGATTTGAGTTATGGAAAGTCAGACAGCAAAATTGTATTGCCCTCAAAAACAAACAAATTTCTTTGCAGTTGAAATATGAACAGAAATCATTCTACTTTTTCAATCTAAGATTCTAAATTATCTTTTGTTTACAGGAAAGAAGTATACTGCCTACCGTACACATTGACAAGATAACTTCCCTTCTAAACTCCTCAAAAAAGTTCGGAAAGTCAAGTTTGACTGACGATTTCTCTCTTGTTACTAAATAATTTCCCTGTTATTCCTCTTTACAGTGATGTGTCATTTGTTATGATTAATCAATTGGGGGATGTGCAGTATAGCGGAATACAGGGGTGGGTGAAAAGTGAAATGTCACAAAATTCACTGCTATTGTCATGCAGTGCATCCCCCTTTTGCTTGGAGGATGGAAATGTGTCAATGCACTTTTTGACAATAGCAATGCATTTTGTGACATTTCACTTTACACCCGCCCCCGTATTCAGCTGTGCTGCACATCCCCCAATTGCTTAATCATAACAAATGACTCATCATCGTAAAGAGGAATAACAGGGCTTTCCAATGATATAAAATTCAAGGAAAATTATTTTGCAACAAGAGAGAAATCATACTTTTTTTAAGGAGTTTATCTCAACTTACATCTGTTGCTGCTCAGCATGTTTTAGTTTTGCTTTATGCCGATTGCGTCTCATGCGTTCCAGCGGTGGTGTCTCCAGCGCTTCTCTCACTCGTTGTTCAAGCTCTTCTTCGGTTTGTTTCTGGACTTCTCGCTTCCAAGACTCGGGCTCTGGTACAGAAATGAAGAGATCTTGTTGGGGTTGTTTGGCTTAAAGGCCAATGTATCATTTGCAAGATAAAACGTTTTACGAATTCAAGGAATAATAGCATTACATATCTAAAGAAGATTGTTGGTTAACTGTCCTGCACTTGCAAAGGCTTATGGGATTTCATGACGTATACTGACAGCGAAGTGTGCGTAAACCTACGAGGCGGAGGCCAACTCAGCAAATTTTTCATTTATTTTTTACGAAAACCAACAAGAGTTCAGGTATCAGTCTTTCAGTATTTTTTTCTTTGAAACATATATCAAGCATACTGACCAATATGTCCTGAAACAGAACGGTGGGAAATGAGAAAAATCATTGGGATTCCCCTTGTTACGGCGAAGAGTCTGTATAACTTACGGTAGACTAACACCCAAACTTGGGACGAGAGAATAATCGTAAGGGCCTTATCGGGATTCGAACCCGAGACCTCTGTACAGCCCTAGTTGCAACGCGCATACATTAAGCTAGTCTGTGCAACTACAACCCTTTTCAATTCACGATTTTAAAATCAAAATCATTGTATTGTTACTTGAGTAGTGCTGAACAAGTCCAATGAAGCGGTCCCATGATTCACTTTGCTCGTGGCGGTGGCCAAGCACCACGGATGTTGCTGTACACGTAGCAATCTGTGCATCCATACTCAGTCAGTTTTGGTCTAAACTACCCTCGCAATCCCATGCACAACCCCCTTCTAACAAGATCACAAGGGCGTCACTAGGCCTGGCCAAGTCTCACTGAACACTCTGGGAGACTGACAACTGGTTTGTTTCAAGCACTCATCTTTGGTTGTTCATCGAGAGCCCCTTCCGACCTTTGCACCGCGAACAAACTTCACTGAAGTCACTTATTAAACAGACTGAGGTGCTTCAAGTAATTAGTAACAGATTGGTGACAGTATTTAGATGGTCCTTGTTTCACCACAAGAGGGCAGCAGAGGCTTTTTTAATGGTCTCATGTTGTTAGATGACGTAAAGTTCACTGCACATGTGATTTATTATTAATATTTCTTTCTGGTATTCATACCAAGGATTCCTCAATAGTGCTCAATGCACTGTCACTCGGAAGCGTGAGGAAACCCATGAAGAATTATAATTAGAAATGGCCAGAGACACCGGGGAATCCCCTTGCTCTTCACGAAAGAATGCTCTGGGATCTTTAAAGTGCGTTACCTAACACACTGGACCAACGGCTTTACATCCCTTCCGAAGGACGGAACAAGTGTGATTAAGTGCCTTGCTCAAGGGCACAAGTGCCACAACCCGTCACGGCCCGGAATCGAACCCACATTCTAGTACTGGCACAGGAACAAGTTCCACCCCCTAGACCGCTCGGCCATAACACCCCACATTTATGTGGCATGATTTGACTAGACACATTTACACCAGGTAAATCGCATCGTTCGGCAAAGATTAGTTAACGTGGCATACTGTGGCCGAGTGGTTGGGATTACCGACTCGCAATGTTCAGGTGATAACTTGGTGTTATGGGTTCGATACCTGGTCGTGGTATCTGTGCCCTTGAGCAAGGCACTAAAACCATGATTGCTCCATCCTTCGGAAGGGATGTAAAACTGTTGGTCCAGTGTGTTGTGTAATGCATATAAAAGATCCCAGTGGCTGATTTCACAAAGTGCTAAGAAGTGCCTTAGGAAGGGTCACTCTTGTCTTGAGACGTTGGTATGGGAATTAAGACGCATTGAACTCATCTTAACCATTGTGAAATCGATCCCAGGTCTCAGTAATTTGTACTAACTGGCGAGACCTGTTACTTGATTTAAATACATGACCAGGGGCCGATTTCACGAAGCGCTAAGACGCGTCTTAGGAAGGGTCACTCTTCTTATCTTGGGACATTGGTATGGGAATTAGGACGCATTGAACTCGTCTTAACTTTTGTGAGATCGATCTCAGAGCATTCTTTCGTGAAGAGTAAAAAATTCACCACTGTCTCTGGCTATAGAGCTCTTGCACTGGCCGTCATGACAGGGGGCAGGTTAAATGATGTGACAATAGATCCACAAAGTGCCTACTCATGCTTGACGCACGGTGACAATGTGACTGGCCCCTGTCATGGCCGTCCGTGCAAAGGGTCTATTGGCTACCAATATTTTTTCCCCCAATACTCACCTCTCACTCGATTTCTCATGACGACATCTCGTTTCTGTAACGACAGCCTCTCGATTTCCTGTTCCATAAGGGATTCCATCATCATCCCATTCTGTGAAACCCTTACATGCAGTCTTTCATTTTTGCCTTCCGTTTTGTCCGATCTTGGCACTGTATTTGCATTAACTGTCCTCCTCCCGTGTGCCTCTGTGTTTGGAATCGAACCTGATAATCCCACGCTGTGCGTAGGCGACTCCTTGTGACTGGTGGACAGTTTTGGCATGCTAATCAGCTGTGCTGGAAGGGATACCGGTAACTGGTTATGAAGAGGTGAATCTGTTACGACTGGCGAGTCTGTTCTCGTTGACGTAGATGCTTCTTTGCGTGTGACGACTGAAGACTTGAAAATGGACGGAGTTTGAGAAATGAGTTGCTGTTTATTTGGAAAACTTTTAGGTGATTCTTCGGGAATGGGAGACTGTTTAAGAATGGATTGTTCTTTTGGCAAGTTACTCGTTTCGGTCGATGTTTTAGAAGATGATGCTTCTTTAGATGTCTTTTTCTTAGCAGTCGATTTCTTCAATGTTTTGCTCGACGAAGACAGCTTCCTTAATAAATTCATTTCAGTTTTCTTGTTCTTTGATGGCGATTTGGAAGACAGTTTTGCATACGAAGACAAAGTTTTATCATTAGGAAGGTAATAATCCTCGTTTTGTGAGGAGGGCAAGTTCTGGCTGGTGGAAGACGGTGAAACTGGGTGCATCTGGGTTGGACTGTGAGTGGAGCAATCACCTGATGGGTGCCACTGGGCGTATTGGGTACCATGATACTGGTTTTCTCCATTGACATGATTGACTGACTTGTGAAATGGGTACAATCGGGTAGGCGTGTCTGACAGAGACTTCCCAGATAGGTGCTTCTGGGTTTGCGGATCAGCTTGGATTTGTTGTTCAGCGGCGTGCATATGAATATGATCTTGATGGCTTGACGAAGGGAATAACATGGTTCTCGTACTGTCTCCTTCCCCTGCACTTAGGGTCATTGACCCCTGTGCTGGACTGTGCTCCAGTTCCGACATTCAGTTGATATCGGTCCTTCGGTCATGTCACCTTGGTTTGATGCTTGTAGAAGCCCCACATTGCTTGTCACTTATCTGGTAAGCGAGGGCGGTATAACATGGCATAGCGTCTGAATAAACGACAACCGGTGAAAGACGGACCTAATAATTAGCATTTGGGATGTGGCGCCATTGATTGTGGTTCGTTCAAGATGTTTCTGCGAGAACAAAAAATGAAAGAAAAAAAGGTAAATGTGAACAATTTTGCACATAACGGGCTACAAAACCACAGTTGGGCAGTGCGCTACGTGTACATGTAGCTAAATTCTTTTCCTCACAAATTTAATTCTGATGGATGTACGTTATAATCAGAATCGATCATATTCAAATCAAAGAAATATTCTTAATTATTATTAACAGATTTTAAGGAAGTTACCTCCTCAGATCAACAGATAATCCAATTCTAAGATATATACTTTCCACATGCACATTTGAGAAAATTTACATTTTCTCCTTCAAAAATTGCATTCAGCTAGTGCACAAGATGAAACATGTATGCGTGCACGCAGCGCCCTCTATTGTCGCGCTTACACACAGAGCACTCGCGTCATGATTTTGAACAACTTTCTGCAGTAATGTTATCATTTATTTATCTCAGAAATGCAACATTTCTGACAGAAGTGCAAGTGGGAAGTATGTCTAAGAATTGGATTATCTGTTGATTCCAGACGGTAATTTCCTTAAAATCTTTGTTCAATCTGAACGAAAAAAAACAAACTATGATACCAAGACATGTCTAGTTTTTTTGGGAAAGACCATCAAACATGTACACACACAAAAACACTGATGTGTACTTTACGTACGCACTGTTATGTGGACGTTTCTTTGTATTCGTGCACTTAAGAGAATTGGTCGGAAAATCGTTGTTTTCTCCAAATTCTTCCCTCATCCACCCCAATTTTTTCCTAATCCATGTTTCTAAACTTTACTCCTGAACCCTAACCTTTTTTTTTAACCCTCCACCCCCACCCCAACCCCTTTTCCCAAGTTTGGTCAACCTGACTGTGGACTTGAGCGAACGAGTGCAAGTCCACAATCCGTCACTTTTTCCCGAGAATTGTGGACTTGAATGGGTTTCGAGTCCACAGTGTGACCGCAATTGCCCACACCATACGGTTTGTTACCAGAAAACATCTTTAAAAGTATAGAATCAACAGATAAAATGCACTATTATACTACATGTAATTTCTACCCCAAACAACCATCAAAATTGAAATCGTCCCTTCAGAATTAAATAATTTTCAAAGCTTACCATATACATCGGACACCATTTATAGAGTGGGACAGTGAAATCAAAAAAGTTACGCACCGTAGGCTACATAAATTCCACAGGTGCAAAGCCTATTAAACGGCCCAATAAAAACCTGATATGTGAGCCATAAATAATGCTTCCGGTCACCTTGGCAACTAGTGTTGGGTTTACCAGCAGGTCATGCTCAGGTTATGAAAAGTTGCACTGTGTGTGACGCCCGAAATACACAAGATATTATTTTGACTTTCCATGTTGAAGTTTGTAAAGGAGTTTTTGTTGAACACTCTTTGTTCCTTTTGGGGCTTACATTATCTGGTTTTTTTTTTCGTATACATTGAACAAAGATTTGAAGGAAATTACGGTACCTCCTGGAATCAACAGATAATCTAATTTTAAGATATACTTCCCACTTGCACTTTTGTCGCAAATGTTGATTTTCTGTAGAAAAATATCACATTTTCTCCTTCAAAAATTGCATTCAGTTAGTGCACAAGATAACCATTCACGCGTGCGCGCAGCGCCCCCTGTTGTCGCGCTTATGCACCGGCCACTCGCGCCGTAATTTTGTGCATTACTTTATGCAGTAAATTTCTCATTTATTTATCTCAGAAATGCAATATTTGCGACAAAGGTGCAAGTGGGAAGTATATCTTAAAATTGGATGATCTGTTGATTCCAGGAGGTAATTTTCTTCAAATCTTTGTTCAATGTATAAGGAAAAAATACCCAATATCTAAAGTTATTTCTTATATCAAGCAACAAAATAGATTGGTTCCCGATCCCTATAGATTGGTTCGCTTATTGCGAAAATATAGGGATCGGTAAAGGGCAGCCATGACGGGCAGAATTTTGCCTGTCACGTGGTTATTATTATTATATTTTTTTTAGTAAGTGCGCAGATTTTGCATTGACATTTGTAACTTGGCCGTGCGTGTCGAACATATCCAATTATGCAAATAAAGTACATTGCCTAAAGCAAAGGGCTTGGCCAATTTTTAAATTTTTAACACAATGCGCATGCGCAAAGACGACCAATTACAGATCAAGATGAAGCGCCCTTTACCTGTCCTTATATTCTCCTATGTGGAATATGTGGACGGGAACATGCAGTCTAGCAACAAAAGAAATGCAAAAGTTTTCTCCACTTTCTAACCAGTATGTCATGCATTTACTCTGTGTACCCCTACATTGCACAATGACGGGAATTTCCCATCAAAGGTTGTTGCTATGCCAATCTTAATGTGGGAGTGGTTAACGCTAATGCATTGCTGCCTTCCAATCTAACACAAAAAAAACAAGATATTAGCACCAAAATTGTCATTTTTACCAAACTTTCACCATGTAACAAATACATTTTCCCATATTCTGACACATAATTTCACACCAAGCTCTCAAAACCACAATTATTGAATATAATACATTTGTTTAGGATTAGCGGACGTTACAAAGTGACAAACCGTGAATATGAATTGTCATTTTCATGGAAGAATAAATACAATATGCTGTAGTTTATTATATTGGATAGTTTGCCATTGACGGAATTCGAGTACAAAGATATTCGATGTCCATCTTAAAATGCTGTGTATG
This sequence comes from Henricia sp. BOLD:AAB3569, assembly GCA_037783545.1. Classification (NCBI taxonomy): domain Eukaryota; kingdom Metazoa; phylum Echinodermata; class Asteroidea; order Spinulosida; family Echinasteridae; genus Henricia; species Henricia sp. BOLD:AAB3569. Next base: position 166,837 of record JBBELK010001141.1, on the reverse strand, counting down.
TACACTGTACAGACCCAAATAGCTTACAAGTCCTTCCACTACGCTCACATGTCGGGAACTGACCCGCCCCCTGCCTGTGGGAGCACTGGAAGTACTTGTGAGCTGTTTGGCCATTTTTTAACATTATTAGAACCTAAGAAATGCTTTCCCATTTGATGCTGATCGAGGTACACCATTCCTTGCTTTTTCGCCATTCCTTTTCTTTATATCCGCCATAGCTGGGGCCTTCCACTAAATGAACTGTATGTTTTTGCTGTTTTTGAAGTTGCATTAGTTTACTTCGAACAAGTTGTGCGTCTTTGTAGGGTTGTGTACGTGAAGGGGGCGCGTCGCGTGTATGCGAAGGGGGGGGGGGGGGGGGGGGTGGAGGCATCGCGTGCACACGAAGGGAGCGCGCCACGTCCACGCGAAGGGGGCGTGTTCGTGCGTGTAATGGATGAGCGCTTTTCGCTCTAACAGCAACACATAACGCACAGTCCATGCACTGGACGTCCCCCAGCTATGGTGGATATACAGGGAAAGAGACCTTAGTTACCGGATTGGTCTATATCATCTCAGCTAGGGTGGCATATCATTGCATTGGACAGTTGGAACGTACACTTCTCTTCTATTTGAGTAAGGTTTTTCCTTGTTAAATTGTTGATTAAATCTTTGGGACATTTCAAATGGGGTACCGTGGCCGAGTGGTTAGGGCCATTGACTCGCAATCATGGGTTAAAACTTGGGGTTGCAGGTTCGAATCCGGCTGCGGTACCTGTGCCCTTTGGCAAGGCACTCAACCACACTTGCTCCATCCTTCGGAAGGGATGTAAAGCCATTGGTCCAGTGTGTTAGGTAATGGTAATGCACTCTAAAGATCCCAGAGCATTCTTTCGTGAAGAGCAAGGGGGATCATCCCCGGTGTCTCTGGCCATTTCTAATTCTAATTCTTCATGGGTTTCCTCACGCTTACGAGTGACAGTGCAATGAGCACTATTGAGGAATCCTTGGTATGAATACCAGAAAGAAATATTAATAATAATAAAATCATGTTTTGACCAATTAGCACCAAAACTGTGCCTGTATGTGTGGGAGGAGCATGTGTGTAACCTTTTATAGCTCCATGGTGTAACCATGCTTTTCATACAAAACATCGCTGAATCAAAAATATAGTCAAAGAACCAACAGCTCGATCAGCTTTAAGTCGTTCAGATGTTAAATGTGTTAGCACTTTCTGACCTTTTTATTTTGTACCTCAGATGAACAAAGGAAAAGATTGCAATATACTTTTCTAACTTGTTTCACACCTCAGTGCCCCTGTACTCTTTTTCTTTCAATATCACTGAACTGGCACAGTACACAATCTGTGAAAATGAATGCAAATCCTTTTTTTGTCAGTTTGAATAAAACCCTGACTTTGTACAGATGTTACCATGGTGACAAACAAACAAACTTTATGCAGTCATAAATGCACGAATATGAATATTTTAATGTCAGCTTCATTTAATACCAAACAAGTTTTGATGAAAATGTGCATTTCTTTTGTTGCATGTTATATTTCAAGAGAAGCTAAAAGCATTTGAAAATATTACCGAAGTTGATCATCGCCAAAAGGAGTAAACAACCCCTACATGTAGTCCGTAAAAAGACCATATTGTAAACACTCTTGCAAGTTTGTGAATACTTTGTCTGAAAAAAATACAATTCAGCCGCTTATAAATCTGATTTGAAAAAATGCTGTAGTGCATACAACTACGAGGTCCAATAAAATGCACATTATTTGCTATTGTCAATGTCATGCAGTATGCGTACATTGCACGACGACGGGAATTTCCCTAAATGCTAATCCTAATGTGGGAGTGGTTAATCATGCTAATGTATTGCTGCTTTCCAACACAAGGTAAACCAAGATATTGGCACCGAATTTGTCTTTTTTACCAAACTTTCACCACATAACAAATATATTGTCCCATATTCTGACACATAATTCCACTCTAAGCTCTCAAAACCACAATTATTGAATATAAATACATTTGTTTAGGATTAGCGGACGTTACAAAGTGACAAACCATGAATTCTGTTGTTACATTTTGTGGGAGTATAAATACCACCTGCTGTAGTACATAGAGTGGCTGGCTTCCATTGATGGAAAGCAAGTGTACAATGTGCATTTGCCGTCCGTCATAAAATCCTGGAAAAAAGTAGGTTTAAAAGATCTCCCAGCCCGGTGGCTCCCACAGAGGTGGGCTGGCCTCATGGTGGGAGTCACCGTAGGTCTTGTGAACCTACTTTTTTCCCCTTTTTCTAACACCCCTTTCCCCCCTTCTATAGCTATAGCGTACATCGACATTGCAACTGGAAGCAACTAGCTGCAACTGGTGTTTTCGGCAACTGGCGGCAACTGGGAGCAACTAATCAGTTGCTCAAAAAGTTGATGTGTGCGTACTTACAACTACTGGCAACTGGAAAAATCCCAGTTACTGCGAGTTGCTCATGTTCTACTTTCTGGCAACTAGTTGCGTCGATGTATGCGTCGTTGCAACTACCGGTAGTTGCTGTCAGTTGCACACGTGTCTGAATATGTGTGCGCACATCGACAGAAGCTGCAAGCAACAGTAGGCTTTACCGAGTTGCTGTGTTGATGTGCGCGTTCTGAAAACTGGATGTTCCCAGTTGAGTTGCTTCCAGTTGCAATGTCGATGTACGCTAGTCTTTACAGGACTGAGTGGAAATTATACCACCTAAGTAAAAGCGCTTTTTACATTTTATACTCTTGGGGTTAGAAGCAGAGGCGAGTTTGCCTTGGATTGAGGGAAAGAATTGAGTAGTTGATCATGGCTTCAGACCAATGTGTACAATTTTTTTGTGTGTTTCCTCACAAAATCTTAAGTATATCTCACTCCTAAATTCAGGTTTTCCCATCAAATCAATGTTTTATGAGTCATTTAAAAAAACTTCTCAACTCTTACACTTTTTTTACAAAACTAAATTAACCTTTGGCGCGTTTCACATGAATAGCACACTTAGTGTCCAGATGACCACACTAAATTTGTGTTGCTACTGTATGTAATGTGACCCAGTGCACACAGCAGGTGTGAAGCTTCAAAACCATGTTCACCGTGGAAGAAAATGGCTTAACGCAAACCAGACTGTTCCGTGTTTGTTGCTTGGTACTAGCTGGTGTGCACCACGTAGCAACAATTGCATAGTATGTGCTATTATGAACTGCACCTCAATATGAAGGTGAAGAATTTGGGGTGAGCTAGCCATAGTAGAAAGGTTACACACAAATAGCCAATAGCACGTACATGTATAATTCCTGAACGTGTGATGGCACTCGATTCTAGGTGATTTTGGGAAAAATGGCCAGACAGTGGAAAATGGGGAAAACATGTACATCCGTACGTGGGGAAAAAGTCACGTACGTATTTTAAGGCAGAGGCTCGTCAATGCGCGCGTGAGGCCAAATTCGTGCCACGAAATACGCAGCTCCATGCCTTTGCTATGGAGCTGCGTATTTCGTGGCACGAATTTGGCCTCACGCGCACATTGATCGCTAAAAAAATCCCTAGTAATAGTAGGCAGATTCACCAAAATTTTCAAGTCTTCCAATCAAATCAATTTTTATTTTGTGTTGAAAGGCTTTTTAAAAAAACTTTAAAATGAGGAGTCTTCTTTCATTGCCAGAGTGTTCTTGGAACTAAAGTTATTGTGGATTTTCTTGATTTTTTTTGATACACAAAATAATATACAAAAACTGTGGCCATATAAACAATCTTTAACTTTTAAGGGCCTCTAAAACAACACTTGGCATTTACTCACACTGATGTAATTAAGTTAATTGGTTGATTTTATATATGAAGTATCCCTTTATTGATGAATTGTTCGACATGAAACATTTCTTGATACTGTGTTTGTCTCCCAAAGAAATAGTAGGTTTAAAAACTGGCCACAATTTGCATGCACAAACTTGTATATCACGGAGTGCGCCCTCAATATTGCAGCAAGTTGTGAAACTACCGGTAACTACCGGTACCCTACATGTACCTACTGGCAGCTAGACCATAAAAACCTACATAGTTATTGTAAATGTTTTTGTGCGTTTGTAAAAACCTCCTCTGAAAAAAATACAATTCAGCAGCTTATCTGATTGGGAAAAAAATGCTGTCTAGGCATACAAGGTCCAATAAAACACACATGATTTGTTATTGTCATGCAGTACGCGTATACGGTATGCGTACAACGGCGCGGTACAAAGGTTGTTGCTATGCCAATTGTAATGTGGGAGTGGTTAATGCTAATGCAGTGCAGCTTTCCGACACAAAAAAAACAAGATATTAGCACCAAATTTGCCATTTTTACCAAACTTTCACCATGTAGCAAATATATTTTCCCATATTCTGACACATAATTCAGCACTAAGCTCTCAAAACCACAATAATTGAATACAATAAGTTTGTTTAGGATTAGCGTACGTTACAAAGGAACAAACCGTGACAAGGAGTTGCCATTTTCATGGGAGCATAAATACCATCTGCTGTGCTTCACAAGTTGGTTTGGCTTTGCCAGCTCCTGTGATGGAAGACAATTTGTGCAAATTTGCTGTCCATCACAAAAAAGTACATGTATGATACAAATGCCTGCCCGGCCCTGACTTCCACGGAGGTGGGCCGGCCTCATGATGGGAGTCAATGCAGGCTTTGAGGTCCTACATGTATTTTTTATTTTTTTAAATAAAGATCTCCATTCATCTTCCCATGCCCCCTCCAGAAGTTGGAACTGCATATATACCAGCTAAAACAGGTTTTTGATGTTAGACAGGAATGATCATCGCCTCTTGGCAAGATGGATGAAGATGATTTCTGGATAAGGGAACGTGTCTTGAAAAATCTTTCTTATAATGTACTGCACTGCATGCACAAGGCAGATCATCGATCGTAATTTTCAAGATCGTTTTTCGTGCATCGCAGCGACCGTGTTTTGCTTAATTGTCATTTTTATGGAAAATATCGCCCTCTCTCATGGATAAAGTGTAAAAATGTATTTAGGAAATGAGAATATCATTGCACCGCAGCAATGATTGGCTGTTTCCTCACAAAATATTTATACTTTTCACTCAAACATTTGGAGTTTTTCCATCAAAATCTGCACTCATCGATGCTTTACTAGGCCTACATGTAGTCTAAAGAAAAACACTCTGATGAGCTCCTTAAGTCTTTTTCCAATTTTTTAAAACAAATACATGTATTTAAGAATCCATAACAAACCCTTGGCCCCTTTAAGACCCCAGAATACGTACACGATGTAGCTCTAAAAGTAAAATGCACCAGAAAGCTTGTGAAACTGTCAACAATTTTCCCGGGGCCCTAAATCAGTGATCACCCTAACTGTAAACTAAGCTGCAGTGCTTATTATTATTTAAATATAGTTCACTTTGTCTTTCAATGTCAAGATATCCCCCACATAAGTGGTCATCTGTTTTCTTTACAATCTATTTTTTCTGTTAAAAAAAAATAAATAAATAAAAATACTTGTACCTAGAGAAATGGGTGCCAAAAATGCATCATAAACCACCAGAGAGCATCTAAAATAGCCAGAGCTTCCATGGCCCTTAAGCGGGCCCTGGACCCCGCCGTAATGGGTTTCACATAATAGCATCTAACGTACTGACGAACATTGTACTTCCTTTCACATGCACACAGTGTCCAGATGACCACACTAAATTGTTGTTGCTATGTAATGTAACCCAGTGCGCACAGCAGACTTGTGAAGCTTCAATACCAAGTTCACCGTAGGAGATAACAGCATAACGCAAAATCATTATTATTATTTCTTTCTGGTATTCATACCAAGGATTCCTCAATAGTGCTCATTGCACTGTCACTCGCAAGCATGAGGAAACCCATGAAGAATTAGAAATGGCCAGAGACACCGGGGAATCCCCTTGCTCTTCACGAAAGAATGCTCTGGCATCTTTAGAGTGCGTTACCATTACCTAACACACTGGACCAACGGCTTTACATCCCTTCCGAAGGATGGAGCAAGTGTGGTTGAGTGCCTTGCCCAAGGGCACAGGTACCGCAGCCACAATTTCAATGTTAGAACTGCACTTTTTGAGTTTCCAATCTGTACCCATACCCAGAAACATAAAAGAACTGCAATACTTTTAGGCCAAACAAAATAAATGGTGCGTTTACGGTAACGGCCTAAACAAATCCAGGTAGGTAGGTAGGAAAATAATTTTGTTTTTGTCATTTGTTTTTACATTTTAGTTCATGCATTTGCGTGTTGTTTTGCAATGTTTGAAACTCACTATTAACACTATTAACCATGTTCATGTACAAGTGTAGAAAATGTTATGTTCGTTGGAAATTATTGCAAATAGTGCTCATTTAAAATTATCAACTTGAAAATTGGCAATAAAAAGTTTGAGGTTGGCAATTTGGCCTAAACAATTCCAGGTAGGTCGGGTTACCGTAAACACACCATTTATTGTATTTGACCTTACTGTATTTCACACATCAGCGCCCCTGAACTATTCTTCATTCAATATCACTGAACTGGCACAGTATACAATCTGTAAAAATGATGAATGCAAATCCTTTTTTTGTCAGTTTTCATGAAACCATGACTTTGTACAGATGTTAATATGGTAACAAACAAACAGTTTGAGTTTACAATGTAGCTACCACGACTTGACTGCACTGGCGCTGTAAAGTGGTCTTTACTGGCGCAGTAAAGTGTGTACATATACGGTATGCGTATGCATACAAATCTTAATGTGGGAGTGGTTAATGCTAATGCATTGCAGCTTTCCGACATAAAAACCAAGATATTAGCACCAAATATGTCATTTTTACCAAAATGTCACCATGTAACAAACATATTTTCCCATATTCTGACACACAATTCCACACTAAGCTCTCAAATCCACAATCATTGAATACAATAAGTTTGTTTAGGATTAGCGTACGTTACAAAGGAACAAACCGTGAATATGAGTTGCCATTTTCACGGTAGCATAAATACCATCTGCTGTGCTTCATGTTTTGGCTTGGCTTTGCCAGTGATGGAAGGCAAGTGCAAGTGCAAGCTTGCTGTCCATCACAAAAGTACAGGTAAACCTGCCCGGCTCTGACTTCCACGGAGGTGAGCCGGCCTCATAGTGGGAGTTAATGCAGGTCTTAAAAATGATTGATAAAGTACTTTTGACTTGTTTTTGATAAAGGTCTGCTTTCTCTCCCCCTCCAGGAGTTGGAACGGTATTTTTTCAAAGATTTGAAGGAAATTACCTTCTGGAATCAACAGATAATCTAATTTTAAGATCATATACATGTCCCACTTGTCATTGCTTGTACTTTTGTCGCAAATGTTGCTTTTCTGTAGAAAAATCACAGAAAAGGTATGAGTTCCTCTATCTGTACTGTGGAAATATCTTGCACAATTTTAATTTTAGCACTGCACGTTTTGAGTTTCCCATACCCAGAGAAATAAAATAACAGACTGCAATACTTTTCTTACACTTCAATGCCCCTGAACTCTTTCTTTCAATATCAATGAACTGGCACAGTATACACAATTCAATTTGTGAAAATAAGTGCAAATCCTTTTTTTTGTTAGTTTGCATGAAACCCTGACTTTGTACAAATGTTACCATGGTAACAAACAAACAATTTGGGTTCAGCTACGACTTTACTGGCGCAGTACAGTGGTGTACAACTGTAAATTTACGCCAAAAAAAATCAATTTACTGGTCGCCACTTTCTTCTTAATATTTAATAACCACCAAAACGTGTTAATATTTTAAGGGAAAGTGATTTTAGGAGTGAAAAACATTCAACAATTTCCTTGAACATGTTGAAAATACTTAAATAAATAAACTTTTTCTGCCCTGTTCCATAGACTTGACACACGGCGTCTCAGTGGTGACCAGTGAAGGGAATTCATACCAAATATTTTAAAAAATTAATTAATTTAAAAATATTGGACGCCAGCTTTAACTAGTGGCCATTTGAAATTTGTGTTCATAAAATTAAAATGCTGACTAGACTTCTTAAATATGTCAGGGGTGGCAGTACATTGATCAATATTTGGCATTCAAATTCTGTTTTCAGTTACTGAGTTAGACTATAACAACATGTGATAGGGCCCTTGACTTGGGGCATGTTGTTAATAATGTACAGATTACATGCTTAAGTACCATGCATTCTAAGCATACGTCCGTCGAGGGCATGTATTATGAGAATCGACTAGGCCCAGATGGCCACTTGATCTCTGGACTACTGACATCACTGACCACCTAAGTTGTGTAGGGTTTGGTTAAGTAGATGCAATGATTTTCCATTTCGTCAACAATTATTTGATTCGGATAATTATATAAAATTAATTTTGGTTTGAAATGCTGCATGCACACACGTACACACTTAGCGATGCTTATAGGCGCTGCATTCAAAACAACTTTGTCTTTTCAGCGAATTAAATGGAAAACCATTGCTTGTTGTCCAATAAAAATGGATTTCGTTCTAACTTAACAATCATATAAAATACGGTATTTTTTTCGTATAGGCCCTACATTGAACAGAGATTTTAAGGAAATTACCTCCTGGAATCAACAGATAAAATAATTTTAAGATATAGGGCCTACTTCCCACTTGCACTTTTGTCGCAAATGTTGCTTTTCCGTAGAAAAATCACGTTTTCTTCTTCAAAAATTCACCGAAATCCGTGTTCAATGTAGGCCTATATGAAAAAAATCCTAAAATACATTTCCAAAATACTATCCATGTGAAGAAAACAGGAAATTTGCAGAGTGCCGGGGGGCGCGAGGCGGGCCGAGGGCGAGGTTGCCTGCCGGGGATCGGGAGGGTGCCGGGGCCGGGGGCGCGAGAGGCAGGCCGCGCCGAGGGGTCAAACAAATCATGAACAAATCAAAATAACACATGCTCATTTAGCATGTTTAGTCTTCCTCCATGGTTTAGTTAAATCCCATGCAGTAGCAGCTACGCTAGTACACTTCTTAAACTTACCTTTCACCTGGCAAACCCTTCACCGAACTTATTTGATGAAGTATTCAGCTTGTTCCTTCCTCCACCATCTTAAGAAAATCACAGCAGATATCCAGCAGCGCCGATGCATGGCCAAGATTTGGGGCTTTTCCAAATCTCGGCTTCGTCTCCGTCTCCACCCACAGGGTTTACATGGAACCGGAGCCTGAGCCTAAGTCGAGATTTGGAAAAAGGCCAAATGCGCTCCGCGTCCGCTATGTAGCGCCCTCTTTCTGAAAAATGTTCGATTAGCTTCCTCGAGGCAGCACTGACCAGTCAGTGATCTTTTGGTGTACATATCCCGTTCGCAAACACTTTGAAAATTTCAAATAACAGAATTAAGACAAACAAAGACAGATTTCACAACTTAAAACAAAACACTGACATTCAGTCAATTATACCATCTTATTTGCCTATTTTTATTTTCTTCTCTCCTGGAAATAATTATCAATAAGCCTCTACCCATGCAAAATCATTATTTTAAAAAAACATGTTTTTTCTGAATAATAAGAAAATTGCTCGGATAGTACTACATACAGCACATGTGCAAAGTTTGAAACATAACACACAACACGCAAAATACAAATTAATTGTTTCCTTCTGAAAAAGATTTGTGACACCGAATGTGTTAATAGACTGATCCAGGAAGCCTACCCACTAAGGGTGTACATGTAGTGGTTCTTTCCCCGACTTTCACCTCCAGCGTCCCAGGGTTCGATTCCTGGGCGTGTATGTGAATTGGGTTGACCGCGTGGGTTCCCCAGCCCCATTTTCTGAATGTGAAAGTGTTTGAACCATGAAAATATTAAAGGCACAGGCTCGTCAGCAATTCACGCACGCCAAATTCGTGCCACGAAATACGCAGCTCCATGCCTTTGAAACAACCAAACTTGGGATGAGAGAAAAATCTTAAGGGCCTTTTTGGGATTCGAACCCGAGACCTCTGACTCAGCGGGCAGATGCTCTACCAGCTGAGCTATAAGGCACAGTTGGTATACTCCCTCAGGTTTTCCCTTTGGACCCAATTTTTCTCTCGGTGTTGCATGGTAGCGCAACTGGGCAAAGTACGAACACAACATCTGGTATGGTGCCTAATCACGAGAGAACAGTGTTGATAACAGTGTTGTGGGGTACCGTGGCCGATAATATAATAATCATAAATATCGGAGACCCTTTTTTCAGTCATGCACAAATGTGATTTCTAGAAAGTTCTCGCCTAAATCGCTGACATTTTTAGTATATTCCCTCTTCAGCTTGATTTCTTAAGGTTTGATCAAAACTATACAAATTACACATAGCCATACATCAAATTATCACAAATTTAGCTTACCATCACCCAAACACTATTTACATATATTGTATGCTCCAGAAGACAATATTAAAAATAAATATGCATTTTTTTTCATAATTTTGAACTTCCGTAATCTTAAATTCAGACATATTTTTTAACTTTATATACAATGGCTAACATAAATGTAAAAGAAACTTTATGCATACATTTCTTCAACTTCTGAAGAATTTTAAGTTTACTTGATCATTCTTGACATTTTTAATTTAATTTAATTATTTAAGAAAGAAAGAAATACCGAAATGCACAGATTTAAATTTTACTATATTGAACAAATAAATGCGGTCTGGCAGAGTTGTTTGTTAAGCTTAGCGTACATCGACACTGCAAAGGGAACCAACTCAACTAATCAGTTGGTGTCGATGTGTGCGTAGCGCGCACATCAACACCAACTGAACATTTGTGCAACTAGCGGTGATGGACTCGACTACAATCTTGATGGCCTCGACTACAATCTTGATGGCCACACATTTTATCTAACCAATCATAATTTTTGGTTCTAAATAAATTCATGCTCAAGAGGTCATGTTTAGCTTTCCATTTTGCTAAAAATCACTTTGAAAGTTTGGCATCCTTTTCAGCAGTAATCCGCAGGTGTGGAGCTTAGGTTTTCTTTTTTAGCAATTACATTTTTTTTTTTTTTCTTTTTTAGAGTTGGAAGATATATTCTGACACATTCTTTTGTCAGAAAAAAAAATTATCAGGCTGAAAGACAATGTTAAATATGAAAATTACTCCAGATATGTGACAAAATTAGCAAGTTCAGGTAATTTTTTTCAATATTTTGCACCAAATCAAATCATTAAATTAAAATTACACAAACAGAGTTTTCAAGAAGAAATTGTCTAATGTATTAAAGAAAATAGACGCAGGTTAAATGTAAAGAAATATTTACAATGAATAACAAACATGTACATGAAGGGGTCGTGGGTTGGCGTTGCGGTACTTTCCTCACCTTCCACCTGGTGGCCCTGGTTCGAATCCCGTCTGGAGGGAGCATTTCGTGGATAAGACGAGGGGGGGAATTTCTACAACTTCTCAGTCCTAGAGCTCATGAGAGGAAACGGCCGCTTCTTACGAGGTTGTATCGCGGTAATAACGGCACCGTTAGCCTTGCCGTTCTTCGCTTGTCGTTTCTTGGAGTCAAAAAGCGTTGTTTCTTCATCGGTGTCATCATCGGATTCTGAAATCATGATGCTACTGCTTTGCTTACCTGCAAAACGCAAACAAAAACATGAAATGATTCTTGTGTCTTCAAGATACATTGTCTGTGCTCGTTGATGTTAGGGGCCACTTAAAGTCGTCAACATCTTCATGGTTCTACAAAGCGTAGGAAGGGGGAGGGGGAGTCGAGGGCTGTGTAGGACTTTTCATGCACTGCAAAATGTTGACATTTCATAGTACTGACAACAAATGTTGGTAAGTAATATTTCAAGGGAGGGAGGAGGCGTCTTGAAAGATACTACGCTCTGTAGAACGGGAAAATGTTGACAACTTTGGATGACCCCGGCCTCCTACCTTGACAAGAACAAAATGCAAGTCACAAACACAAATTAGTACTTTTCTCAGATTGCCGTAACAAAAATGTACAAAATTATGATTGTATTCTCAGCTTTGTTTCTTGTTAAAGCTGGTCGTACACCTTGCGTTTCGTCCGTGATCCGATCACGATAGCGCATGTTGTGCAGTCGCATCACAAGGTGTACAGATTTTGCGATGCATTCCGATGGCGATGTGGTCACGATTTTGTGTACTAGTCCGTCGCAGCGCAATCGCATAATTTTGAGCATGGTCGAAATTTGGCGTGTCTGTGCAATCGCAAAGGTGTACGGCCGGCTTTAGTCAATATTTTTTTCGGAAATTCTGCATAAGCTTGTTATTTTGTTACTTTTTAATCAAGCATTGTTTAGTTGGGAAGCAGTTAGCAACACAAAGATCCACAAAATTCTTTGGTTTCTTGCAAAACAGTGGTAAAAGACAAGTGAGGAAAAAAACCCAATCACCTTGGAAAGAGCCTTTGTCAGTCAGTTTATCCAAGACGCTACCTGGGAGACGTGAAGCAGTTTAGAGGAGAAAAGAAACCACCAGAGGTTAGAGAGTGATAAACATGCAAGGAGGATTGGGGCAAGTTGAGGAATGGTGGAAAGATGCAAGGACTGGGGCAAATTGAGGAATGGCAGAAAGATGCAAGCGGGACTGGGGAAAGTTGAGGAATGGTGTAAACATGCAAGGACGACTGGGAAAAGTCGAGGAATGTGGAAACGTGCAAGGACTGGGGCAAGTCAAGGATTGGTGGAAACATGCAAGGAGGATTAGGGCAAGTTGAGGAATGGTGGGAACATGCAAAGACGACTGGGAAAAGTCGAGGAATGTGGAAACGTGCAAGGACTGGGGCAAGTCAAGGATTGGTGGAAACATGCAAGGAGGATTGGGGCAAGTTGAGGAATGGTGGGAACATGCAAGGAGGACTGGGGCAAGTTGAGGAATGGTGGAAGCATGCAAGGAGGACTGGGGCAAGTTGAGGAATGGCAGAAGCATGCAAGGAGGACTGGGGCAAGTTGAGGAATGGCAGAAAGATGCAAGCGGGATTGGGGCAAGTTGAGGAATGGTGAAAAGATGCAAGCGGGACTGGGGCAAGTCAAGGAATGGTGGAAAGATGCAAGGAGGACTGGGACAAGTCGAGGATTGGTGGAAACTTGCAAGCGGTACCAATGGATTAAAACATAAATGTAGGAGGTGATAAAAAGGTGGGGTGAAGGGGTGTGGCCCAATGGGCGGGCGTGGTAAAACAACAATGGTAGCATACAGAATGTGATGATTGAGAATGGGGGTGGGGTATTAGTGGGGGTGGGGTATTAGTGGGGGTGGGAGGGTGGGGGGAGGAAGGTAAAGTGGGAGGTTAGAAAAATCATGTAAATGGCATGCACTATGATGGTGACAATGGGGAGTCAAAGTGGATTGCCATGGTAACTGGCTCCAAATATTGAGCCGTCAGCTAAAGCATGCATTACAAAAGCACAGGGACACGATTTAGTGATTGTTAATGTATAGAGCCATTGCCGATGCAACTAACAAAAGGTGATGTATTCATTTTGACAGTGAATGAATCAAATAATGAACCACTGAAACAAAGAAAACTAATTAAAAAGAAAAACAAAGCAAACTAAAGGAAAAACAAAGCATACAATATGATATACAGCAAAACAATCTCTAAAATATTGAATAAAAACATATTTTCCCTCGAACAACACACCCTGGGTACAAGTTTCAACTTGAGTCGTAATACAAAGAACAATTAACACATTATGTGGTTACAATTGGTTGGCAAATTCACGAAAGGACGTAAAAAAAGATATTCTAGTCTACATGTACGTTTCCTTGAGAATGATACACACATCTTTGAGGCACACAACACACAGCAAGAAACCCAGAGGTGGATTGCTAAAGATCGTATTCCTGAACGCGGGAGGATGCTCGATTTGGGGGAAAATTGGGAAAAAGTCGCCTACGCGGAGCGAGGGCCCCTGACTCGGGCACAGATTTCCATTAAAAGTAAACATTTGGAATGCGTGTGTGTAGCGCGTTTGTCTTCAAACATAACGCGCGATGGGCGCGGTCCACTTGACAGCGCCCTCACGCATTCAGGAATACGGTTTATAAAGAAAGTTAAGATGTCTCAACTCTTATGACGTTTTAACTAAGACATAGATTAATTTTGTCTTGAAATAAGCATCTGTGTGTCATACCTTGTATCTTGAGACACAAAACTTACGAGACTAAAATTTGATTATGACATGTCTTAGACTTGAGACGGTTATATTGCATACCACCCCAGTGTCGTAGGTTGTTAGTGTTGAACTTGAACACCAATGCAAACTAGCAGAGCTCATAAGTCACAAAACAGCTACATGTACATCTTACACCGTCAACAAGCAAACATAACGACAATCATGCCCCCTCACCATTGCTGTTCTTTGTCACTTCAGTTAGTGTTTCTGATCAAGTGAAAAGTTAACAATTCCAACTTTGAGAATTCAAATTCTCTAATATATGGGTCTTTCTATAAATTAGGGGTCCAAAAGTGTGACATTTAGTGTCCCCCGTTACACCTAATGTGTTATTTTTCGTACACAAATCATTAAAATGGCTTTTAAACCATTTTGTATAAATTGTACTTTATGTACTCCCTCTTTGAGATGGAAAGTATTTAAAGAATGTGTCCTGAATTTACAAAAACAAGATGTAAAATGTAACGGGGGACACCCACATTGGACGCCTAATTTATAGAAAGACCCATATGTGAGTAACAAGCTATGTTCTCATTAAAGGACAAGCAACCCAAGAAACAATAGGCATTGTGTTAAAGAAGTGCAATCAGTACATTATAGACCATTTGCACGGCGGCCATGACAGCGGGCAGTCACATTGTCACCATGCATCATGAGTAGGCACTTTGTGGATCTATTGTCACATCATTTCAATATGAAAACCTGTCCCCCGTCATGGCCGCCGGTACAAAGAGTGTATTGTTATACAATGGCAATTGCAGCGATGCTCGCAATATTGGCGCCGCCATTTTGTCAGAAAACTTGGTAAAGAATGAACTTTTAGTGCATTCCTTTGTGCATTCTCGGACGAGAAACTATGACATTTGTTTACATTGCCTAAAATGAATTTTATGTTTAAAGAGCAGATTTTGACGTGTAAACATTTCACTGTTTCTTACCATTTCCATTCTTTGGAAGCATCTCTAACGATTCAGTTCCATCCAGATCCTGGGATAGGAGGTTGTATCTCCGCCTCCGTTTTACCTTCCGCCTACTCCTATTTAATATGTAAATCAGGTCATGAATATTAATGAAGTTGTTTCGCCACCTCCTTTTCACTTTCTGCCTACTCCTATTCAATATGTAAATCAGGTCATGAATATTAATAATT
The DNA here is from genome assembly GCA_037783545.1 of Henricia sp. BOLD:AAB3569. Lineage (NCBI taxonomy): Eukaryota > Metazoa > Echinodermata > Asteroidea > Spinulosida > Echinasteridae > Henricia > Henricia sp. BOLD:AAB3569. The sequence goes on along the minus strand of JBBELK010001141.1, from coordinate 151,528 downwards.
AAGGTTGTCCATTTAGTTTTCACATCTATTTCTAGTCAATATGTAAATTATTATGAATATTCATAAATGCTGCATCACCTCCTCTTCACCTTTCAGAGTTGTATCTCTGCCTACTGCTGCTGTCGAATACTTGTATTTAAATTAAGTCGTGAATATTAATTAGAGGACTATTATTTAGCTGTAATCGTGGCTAGCGAACCTACCTTTTTATGCAGCATATACATAGCCAACACAGACCGGCAAATGCTATCGCTGCCACAAAAGCGACGATGATCACGTACAGAATACTCCAATCTGATAAAGAAATATACATGTAGATAAACCAGAATTAGAATATGTAAAGAAGTTGTTTAAGCATGCAACTCTTGCAACTTTTTAAAAATGTTTATGAAACTTCAATTCGTAGGCTGAATTGCATGAAGCTTACAAGTGTGTAAGCTAAACATCGAGATACATAGGTGGGTGGTTCCATTGGGAGCCGACGGCCAGAGACACCGGGGAATCCATTTCCCCTCGCGCGTGCGAGTCACATACTGCAGGCATCAAGCATGCACACGCAACACGGGAAAAGCCACTGCAAGTGACTATTGGATGGATTACAATATGACGACGAGATTGTGTTGCTCGTGTGACCCTACTTTATTATAATACGATTACAATCTGATTATACTAAGTTTGTCGTCCGATCCCGGTCGTCGTTGGAAATTTTACAATCGTAAATTACGAGTAATTACGAGACTTTTCGCATATATGACTAGTGCTCAAGCCATTTCGTGTTCACACATGCATTTTACGTGCATCTAAACCTCCCTATTTCTGCGTACAACTCTCTCATGCATTCATAGATGTATCAACACAAATATCAGGATTTTGTTTGTCGACGTACCACAATTACTTTCCCCGTCTCCCAGCCACGTTCTGATGTAGTTTTCCATCCAGAAGCTTTCGCAGGTGCAGACCCTGGTGTAAGCATTGCATACGCCGTGTCCGGAACAGTTCTTCTGACAAACTGAAAAGCAAATGACCAAACAATTTTCATTAAAGGCCATTGTATTGTATGAATGTTGATTTCTGGTACTCGTATCTGAAGAAGAATGTTGGTAAACTAGCCTGCAGAAATTTCAGCTACATTTGGTAGAGTGTAGAGTTGTAACAAGTCTCCCTCTGCTCGAGTCCCAAGTCAAGTCAAACTGCCCTCGAGTCCCAAGTCAAGTCAAACTGCCCTCGAGTCCCAAGTCAAGTCAAACTGCCTTCGAGTCCCAATCAAGTAAAGTCAAACTGCCTTTGAGTCCCAAGTCAAGTCAAACTGCCTTCGAGTCCCAAGTCAAGTCAAGTCAAGTCAAACTGCCTTTGAGTCCCAAGACAAGTCAAGTCAAGCTGCCTTCGAGTCTCAAGTCAAGTCAAACTGCCTTCGAGTCCCAAGTCAAGTCAAGTCAAGTCAAGTCAAGTCAAGTCAAGTCAAGCTGCCTTCGAGTCCCAAGACAAGTCAAGCTCCCTTCGAGTCCCAAGAAAAGTCAAGTCAAACTACCTTAGAGTCCCAAGACAAGTCCAGTCAAACTACCTTCGAATCCCAAGACAAGTCAAGTCAAGCTGCCTTCGAGTCCCAAGTCAAGTCAAGTCAAACTGCCTTCGAGTCCCAAGACAAGTCAAGCTCCCTTCGAGTCCCAAGACAAGTCAAGTCAAACTGCCCTCGAGTCCCAAGTCAAGTCAAACTGCCTTCGAGTCCCAAGTCAAGCCAAACTGCCTTTGAGTCCCAATCAAGTAAAGTCAAACTGCCTTTGAGTCCCAAGTCAAGTCAAACTGCCTTCGAGTCCCAAGTCAAGTCAAACTGCCTTCGAGTCCCAAGTCAAGTCAAGTCAAACTGCCTTCGAGTCCCAAGTCAAGTCAAGTCAAGTCAAACTGCCTTTGAGTCCCAAGTCAAGTCAAGCTGCCTTCGAGTCTCAAGTCAAGTCAAGCTGCCTTCGAGTCTCAAGTCAAGTCAAACTGCCTTCGAGTCCCAAGTCAAGTCAAGTCAAGTCAAACTGCCTTCGAGTCCCAAGACAAGTCAAGCTCCCTTCGAGTCCCAAGACAAGTCAAGTCAAACTACCTTCGAGTCCCAAGACAAGTCCAGTCAAACTACCTTCGAGTCCCAAGACAAGTCCAGTCAAACTACCTTCGAGTCCTAAGACAAGTCAAGTCAAGCTGCCTTCGAGTCCCAAGTCAAGTCAAGCTGCCTTCGAGTCCCAAGTCAAGTCAAGCTGCCTTCGAGTCCCAAGTCAAGTCAAGCTGCCTTCGAGTCCCAAGTCAAGTCAAGCTGCCTTCGAGTCCCAAGTCAAGTCAAGCTGCCTTCGAGTCCCAAGTCAAGTCAAGTCAAACTGCCTTCGAGTCCCAAGACAAGTCAAGCTCCCTTCGAGTCCCAAGACAAGTCAAGTCAAACTACCTTCGAGTCCCAAGACAAGTCCAGTCAAACTACCTTCGAGTCCCAAGACAAGTCAAGTCAAGCTGCCTTCGAGTCCCAAGTCAAGTCAAACTGCCTTCGAGTCCCAAGTCAACTCAAGTTAAGTCAAACTGCCTTCGAGTCTCAAGTCTCAAGTCAAGTCATTTGAGATTCGAGTCTCAAGTCAAGTCATTTGAGGTTCGAGTCTCAAGTCAAGTCAAGTTATTTGAGGTTTGAGTCTTAAGTCAAGTCAATGAGAAACGGGACTCGAATCGACTGGAGTCCCGAGTCTCAAGTCCGACTCATTACAACTCTAGTACGGTGCCTAATCACCGTTGAAATCAAACAACCAAACTTGGGATGAGAGAAAAATGATTTTTCTGTTATCCCATGTTTGGTAGCTACATGATACGGCAATGTTTTAGAAAACCTTTAAAATCCATGCATTTTTTTTTCAGTGAATGCCACAATTTTTAAAACCATCTTCAGTTGTTAATTTCTCACAAAAGAAGTAACATTTTGGACAGGGAAAAAGAAATGTTTTCCTGCTTTAAAAATATTGACAGCAGCTTCATGAACACTTACTCGTCGTGTCGAGTTTCAGAACTCGGAACTTGAGTAAATCTGTCCCGCTGTTAAGTTTCTTCTTATTGAGAATCTTGACGACGGACGGACCGGGAATCGCCGTGTTGGACGTGGCGTTAGTAGCATAGAAACTTATTTGAAGTCTGGGGGTATTAAAAAATAGAAAAATAAATCTTTAAAGTTAACAGGCATTACCCAGATTTTTCAATGTATTTTTGTAATCTAATGATCCTGGGATCGATTTCACAAAAGTTAAGACGAGTTCAATGCGACCAAATTCCTATACCAATGTCCCAAGATAAGAAGAGTGACCATTCCTAAGACGCATCTTAGCGCTTTGTGAAATCGGCCCCGGTCCTATATATTTAAATCAAGTAACAGGTCTCGCCAGTTAGTACAAATTATCAACTAGCCACTGAGACCTGGGATCGATTTCACAAAAGTTAAGACGAGTTCAATGCGTCCTAATTCCCATACCAACGTCCCAAGATAAGAAGTGTGACCCTTCCTAAGACGTAACTTAGCGCTTTGTAAAATCTGCCCCTTGATCAGCCGTTTTCTAAAAGTGGTTGTAAAAACGTCACCCAGATTACGTAACATCCAACTCATTTTGCCAGACTGTGCTGCTTATTTGCAAGACAACCGCACCCAAATGAAGGAATTACCGTAAGAATCATCCTATTCTAATTTTGGCCTAGATCTTTTTACATCCTAGATCGGTTTCAGGAGTGTGCTTCATCACCTAAGATCGAACAATCTTGGCCAGATTTTTATTTTTTAAAATGTGACAAGAAATATTTTTCAGAGAAGGATTACTCTTACTGTTCGCTGGGCGTCTGAAACACTCGTTGCATCTTGATGTCTTGATCTCGAACTGACAACAAGACTGCTAATGACCGAGTCATGTCAGTCTGCGAAATGAAAAGGACATGAAACATAAAAGACATGAAACATGTGCTTCAACTTCAAAAAGAATTTATGCACACACTATTGTATACTCTTCCAAACAAGAATTGACATTTTCTTAAAACATCAATGCTAGATCAGAACAACAGACTTGTCAACAAGTTAAATTCACCTTGTCTCGTTGTGTGAATCTCGAGACGGGAATGTCAAAGGTTACCTCAACTAGGTTCAGCCTGTGTGGATCTGTATGGAAAAAACAGGGACGTAAAAAATCAAGAACAGATAAAAAGGAAACAGAAAACCCCTCTAAGACGGATAAACCCAGACACTATTGACCGCTCTCACAGACGACCATCTTCGTAGGAAAATACAACTGCGTATTACACGACATTAGGTACGCGCACGCATGTTGTTCTAAACATGTATGCGTGTTGCTCAATATTTGTTCAAAATACAGCGCAACTGATGCGCGTCACAAACATTTATGCTCAAGATCGTGAAGCATGTTGCAATCTGTAGGAAGTGATGATGTCATTTGAGAGGGATCAATGCATAGTTCCGACCTGTCAATCAAGCCGAACACGCCGACCAATCACAACAGAGCTAGCAGACAGCGCCCACATAGGTCAAAGTGATGCAATCATCACAACAATCACGCGATTTTCTGCCCATACAGTTTGTATGTTGTATGCGCCAATGACCGGGTGAATTTTGGTTTCAATGTCGGGCGATTCGCTGTTCAAAGGTAGGAAAGCGCATTTTTATGAATATATGTCATCCCTGCATTACTAGTCTTTCGCTCAGTGTGTGCTACGGTAACTGTCGACCCTAAAACATAGATACCTTTGAGTTTTCTCCAATGAATCTGTGCTTTCCATGCCGAGTCCCGTTGCTTTGTACGTTGTGTCGCCATTTTTTTGCAATGGTTTGTGAGCACATAGCAACAATATCTAAGGGGCGGGGTTAACTGGGCGATCTCGGAACTATGAATTCCTACCTTGCACCACAGTCACGACAGCAGTGTCGGTACTAGAAGCTCCTTTAGCATCAGTCACGTTTAGTGTCATGTGATATACTCCGGCCACGAGTCCCGTTAGCTTTATGATCGCCTCGTGGGCCGAGTTTCCTACAGCAGACTGGTAAATCAGAAAAACAACAAAATTATAATGCACAGAAATTAAAATTGATATAATATTATTAACCCCTTCGCGGCGGCTAGGCATTTTCAAATTTATTCCCCTGGAGCGGGAGACTGCACTAGCAGCTTTGGTAATGCAGTATACATGTATGTCTAGTTCTTCGGGCCCGAGACTTGATGACTAGTTTTTATTTCAAGTCGTAAATCAATCTTATTTCCCAAGTCCAGTCACAAGTCATTTTCTCCAGAGTCAAGTCACAGGTCAAAAACGAAAAAAACTGACTTAACCCCAAGCCAACAAGTTGAGAGACCAGCTCTGCCCTGGTAGTACTGACCCATGGGCTAATTCTGTATAAATGCCCCCAAGATACTCGCACTTAGAACTGCATATGCAGTTCCCCGTCGCGAAGCGGTTAATGTTAAAAGTTAAAATGAAAGGAAAATCTTTAAGTTACAGTTTTACTGCAGAGAACCCAATTTAGAAAACAAAGTAACTTCATAATTTCATACAAAAATGATACCTTTTTTCAGCCTACCCCTAAAACTTTGTCACTACCCCCTTCCCCCAAAACAAAACGTACCCCAGCAGCAGGGCTTTTAGGCCCCCTCTTCCAATCATACGACACAATGCCTTTGTCATCCTTTGATTCTGAGCCGTCTAAATTGACGACATCATTTGGTAGATGAATGGTAATGTCAGGCCCCGCACTGGCAATTGGTGGAGTGTTCATTTCTGAAATACAATCGTGGAAAAAATAAATAACCTTTTCTTCATAATTACCTGCTTTTACTCTATCTTCGAATTTAATTGATTTCATTTTGCGATTAGCTCAGCTTAAATTTTAGGAATATATTTTCTGTAGGCTGTTTAAGCCAAGGTCTAGAGCACAATACAGGTACAAACCACAAGATTGATTTGTGTCCATGAGCAAGATACTTAATCTCAATTGTCTCGTCAACCCGAGCGACATTTGGGGAGCTGTTAGGGCAATGCCACAATCTAAGTGCTGATAGGGTTGTGCGCCTTGGCCAGGCAGCCACCTAGTTGAAGCGAAATAGTTTTGATGATTCCCTGATGGCAGCGATAATAATGGCAACAGCGCCAGGAGTACCCTGTAGGGGGATGCCACAATCAGGGTTGTGCGTCCTGGCCGGGTAGCCACCTAGTTGAAGCGAAATGGTTCTGGTGATTCCCTGATGGCAGCGGTAATAATGGCAACAGCGCCACGATCTATATAAAATGGTGCTGCATAAAAACCTGCTATTGTTATTATTATCATTGTCAGGAAAATCCATTTCAGTCTGTCCACAGTACTGGCAGCAAAAAATAAATCTTCATACAATATCTTTCATCTTCTTTCAAAATAAAAGCAATATCTTTTATGTGTACGTACCTTTCTTAATGACGACGTCAACCGTGTCACTGTTTGTAGCGCCTTGCTCGTCACCAACGGTCAGTTTGAAGACGTAGTGACCAGCTACCAGGCCAGATACTTTGGCCTTCTTTTGGTCAGCAAACTCAATCTTGGGATCGTTTGGACCACTGTAAAGTTAATCAAAAATGTCACCCTCAAGCAAACATTACAGTCAAAACTATACATTTCTTAAATTATAATTCACCACTTGCACGGTTGCGTTCAAAACGAGGCTGTCCTGGCATGCGTCATATTTTACAATGGTCAAAGTCAACGTCACAGCAACCAACATGGTAACGATGCAAGGGAGTCATTGTTTATGCAAGGAAAGCCTCGCTGTTTTGCCAATATGGCGGTTCCGTGCAAATGGTAAATGGGGTTAACAGTGCACATCTGTACATTTTGAGGAACTACAAGTGTCTGTAAAATTTCTTTGGTCATTTGAAGTAAGTTTAACCAGTTGTTGCCAAGATTATTTTTGGCAAAAAGCCAACAGTTAAGACTGGATCAATCACCACAAATACCGACTCTTGAGAGTCATTTCTACATTCATTGTATTAATCTTCTCACCAAAAGATCATACTTTGCAACACTCATCCGTCCCTGTGACTATACATTGCCAGAACGTGTTTACGCGTCCTCCGGCGTCAAATGGTTAAAATTGTTATCACCGAAAACTTGGAAATTGAAAGAGCGCCCCCACCTGACTTTCTCCCAGTGGTACGACGTGACACTGAGGTCATCAGTACTATCTGAGCCGTCCAATGTCGTTGAGTCGTCGGGTAGCGACAACTCCTTGTCTGGGCCAGCGTCTGCCGTAGGTGGCAAGTTGTTTTCTGCATGCAATATCAAAACAATAATTTAACTCCTTAATAGAGCTGGTTGATTTTTCCAGAAAAGGCACTTCGCTCTAACCCAACAATCATATAAAATATCTCCCCAAAATACTATCCATGGGACGAAAACAGAAAATTTGCAATCTCCAATTTGGATGTGGAAGCAAAAAGGTTGGTGTAATCACTGCACTGCTTTATGGAATGAATAAATTAGTTTACAAAACATCGGTGGTTTTTGACGATATCCGCGGAAATAAACGGATTGAAACGTAACAGCATACCAGGTTTGACTATCACCGTGGCTTCGTCCGAGTCCTTCAGACCTTTGGAGTCAGTCACGGTCAGTCGGAAGACGTAGGTTCCCTCCTCAAGATTGTTGAGATGAATAATGGCTGATGATGAACCCTGGGAAGGTTTAGGGGGCAAAGACGTGAACCGAGAAGCTTCGTATAGGCCGTATCAAATACCTGCCATCTTGTGGAGCAGTTTTTGCTCCGTGAGGACGTGCATGGTTGCACATTTTGTGCTTGCATTTTTGACCAATTTAAATGACAAAAGTTGCCCTATAAGACGGCAGCTATTTAATACGGTATATTCCATGTAGTATAGTCAGGGAACTAGACTAAATAGGACGGTGGCTTCACACAATTTCTTGAAAGTATGGACACAGTTTTTTATTGTTTTCTCAAAACGTAGATGAGGTACTGAGCTGACTTATACACAGGTTGGTTTTTATCATACACATCCTCAATCACACATGGAGATAACGCCGTTTTCCAATCATGTTATTTATCTTTAAATATACATTCGTATGGCGTAGCGGTACGTTCCTCCTCTACCCCCTACATGTCCCTGGTTCGAATCCCTTCAGTATGTAGTTTGGGTTCCAAGTCCCTGCTTGATTCTGTAGGTTCTCCCCTAGTCTCGACTCCCATCCCCCCTTGCTACGCTTTGTAGAACCGTGAAAATGTTCACAACTTTGGACGGCCCCTTAAACGAAAATTGACTGCCTTACCGACATATCAGCCACCGGTCCGCTAACTTTAGACCATTCATATTCTATTCCGGGATGATCGTCAAAACTACCGTTGCCGTAAAGTACGGCAGAATTCACTGGAAGCTTGATCAGGATGTCTTTACCAGCTTTGGCGATCGGAGGATTATCAATTTCTGGAAAGAATTTAAAGGTACTTTTTATTGTGAGTTCCAAAGAATGCCAAGTCAGTCATCGACTGAAAATTACCACAGTCAAACCTGCTATTAAGGCCACCTTGGTAAAGAGGCCACCTGTTCATAGTGGCCACTTGTCGTTGGTCCCAAATGCCATGTGTATAATGCTAATGCAAGCTTTGTAAGGGGGCCACCTGTTGACAGTGGCCATTTTTTTACAGTCCCGAGGGGGGCCACTATATACAAGTTAAACACTGTACTATTTTGGTATAAGTTGTGAAAATACAATAATAAAATTGTGGAGAAATACGGAGAGACTGGACAAAAAGAAATTTAATTCACCTTCTTTGACGGTAACATTTGCCTGTGCTGAGTCACTTACACCATCGGAATCAGTAACAGTCAACCTACAGTACAGGTACAACATTCGGAAAAAAATCAACATTTTATTTTTTATCAGTAAAACCAGCTATTGATAAGCCAATTTTATGCTGTGCCAAAGCGTACACAGTTCCCTACTTTTATCGGCCACCCAATGTGCATGCACATGTCTCAACACATTGTCAATGACGGGTAACTACTGTTACGTATACCCAGTCCACTTGTACTTTTCAAGCCCAATTTGTCCCAGACAGAGCCCAATTTGCACCCAGTCAGGGCCCAATTTGCACCCAGTCAGAGCCCAATTTGCACCCAGTCAGAGCCCAATTTGCACCCAGTCAGAGCCCATTTTGCACCCAGTCAGAGCCCAATTTGCACCCAGTCAGAGCCCAATTTGCACCCAGTCAGGGCCCAATTTGCACCCAGTCAGAGCCCAATTTGCACCCAGTCAGGGCCCAATTTGCACCCAGTCAGGGCCCAATTTGCACCCAGTCAGAGCCCAATTTGCACCCAGTCGGAACCCAGTCTACAAGTGCAATTTCAATGGCTGGCACCCACTTTGCACCCAATTCATACCTTATGACATAGAAACCTTGTACCAGATCAATCAATTTGAGAGTTTGTGTGTCTCCCGTTATTTTGCTTTCTCTAACAGGACCCTTAATCTCCTCCCAGTGGTAACTGACAATCTTGTCGTCGTCGGTGCTTCCTACAAACGGGAAACAAATATGAGTTTAGATATAAATTCATTAGAGTTTGCACAGTGCATTTGACAATATTGCCGTAGTATTATGGCCGTTTTCTGTGCAGTATAGCCAGAGAGCGAGCTTAAATACGACGATTGCTCTGCACAATTTCTTGAAAGCATTGACACAGTTTTTCGTTGTTTTTGTGAAACGTACACAGCTAACTTATACACAGGTTTGTTTTTATCATACACATCCTCAATCACACATGGAGATAACGCTGTTTGTAACAATTTTCCAATCGTGTAATTTATATGTAATGGCCAGGGTGTTATGGCCGAGCAGTCTAGTGCGTCGAACTTAAGTTCCTGTTCTAGTACTAGAATGTAGGTTCGATTCCGGGCCGCGACAGGTTGTGGCACCTGTGCCCTTGAGCAAGGCTCCAACCACACTTGTTCCCATTCCTGTAATTGGCGGTCCCTCCGCTGTTGGATGTGGTGAAACAAAAAGTAATGTAATTTATATGTAAATTACCTGAAGCATCGAGAAACGTTTCAGGGTTTGGAAGCATAATGGTCTGACTCGATGGACTGATAACGGCATTGGGAGGCGTGTTGACTCTAGGGGGCACTAGAACAGTCACGTTGACAGTCGCAGAGCCGTATGATGCCTTGCTGTGGACTTCAATTTGGAATGTGTACACACCCGCAGAAAGCTGAACAGGAATTTAAGAGAGAAATACTAATAGGACAGGCTCATACATCAAAAACACGATCCTTAAAGGCATACATGATCGGTATCTCGAAAATCTGAAATGTTCACAGATTTACGCCTAACTTACACAATATAAACATGATGACCGTAGAAAACTTCCCCTGAAATGCCTTTGTCTAAAGTGCTATAGTCTTTGAGAAATGAGTAAAACAATTCGTTTTCGTCTCATGAGACGAAAATTCAATTTGCCCCAAAACCATTTTGCCCCAAACCACTTCGCCCAAGTCCCATTTCGCCCCAAATCACTTCGTCCAAACACTACATTGCCCAAATGCTACTTCGCCCCAAAACCACTTCGTGCACAAGCCAGGGTTCAGGGCGAAATGGTTCAGGGCGAAGTGGTTTTAGGGTGAAATGACTGCAAACCCTTTTTGGACTGTTTTCTCAAATATTAGACGAAGTACAGAGCTGGTTTTTGCTCAGGTTGGTTTTAATCATGCATATCTTCAATCACACAGGGGGATAAAACTATTTGTAACAGTTTACCAATCATGTATACTATCTTTAAAGTTGGACCAACCTTTTCTTCCCATGGATAGTATTTTGGGGAGGATTTTTATTTGATTGTTAGGTTAGAACGAAATCCATTTTTTGAAAAATCTGAATGAGGTTCGATGACATACCTTAGCAAGCTGTAACGTCTTGGCGTGTTCCCCAACCATCTCCCCCTGTCTCCCCTCTGGTCGATCCAGCACCTGCCATTCGTAGCGGTATTCATCGTCTTGTGAAGGCTCCTTGGGAATGACGTAAGCATTCAGCGTCGTGCTGTCGTGGTCTGGGAGTTGGAGAATCTGGTTCTCACCAGCCGAGACGATCAACTTTAGGACTGGGTTTAAGGGAGATGAGGCGGCGTTAGTTATTTTTCAATAAAAGATGATTTTTTTATTTTGATATTTGTTTCTTTATTTCTTTATATTTTTATTCAATGAGTTTCTTTAACTTCAATTTGTAGAATTGGACATGGACCCCGTTCTCACAAGAGAAATCGCTTCGTTCGACGATGATTCGACAAAGAGATTTCCTGATGTGAACGCACGCCTCTTCATTCGACGATGATTATAATCGCTTCATTCGATGAAGCAAATAGCTTCAATCAACGAAGAGATCGCTTCATTCGACGAAGCAAATTTGTAATGTGAACGGCTCCCTTCGTTCGACGAAGTGATTTGGCGGGCCTGTTGCACAAGCGCGTTGTGCGTCGAGCGCCTAGCAAGAGTCGTTTTTTGACGCGCCGCTGGAAAACCCCACAGCGCGTCTAGACACTTGAAGCTCAGCGCTTGATGCGCGACGCACATGTACGACCTCCCACGGCTTCTTTCGATCTTTGTTAGCGGTCGCTCTTCGTTCGATCTTTGTTAAGTGATATTTGAACGCCAACTTCATTAACTAACGATGATTAACTAATCTTCGTCGAATGAAGCAATTTTTCTAGTAAGAACGGGGACATGGTTCTGGGGGACATTGTTCTCGATTGATGTGTGATATCATGGTCCGAGTGCAGTGTTCTCGGGTCGTGTTTCCGTCGTTCAGCCGCCAGAACGAGTCAACCCATAATTATTACAAATTTTCAATCAACTCTCAAAATCTTTTTACCTGTAGGTGTAGCAGGCGTCTCTGAAGAGGGCTCTCCTTTCGACTTCCCCTCGGTTTTCAGTAGTCGTTCTGTCAACGCCTCAGTCCCAGTCTTGGTCTGTGCGGCGCCCTCTAGTGTTGGAGTTCCTGGCAGAGGCGTCGCGGTCAGAGCCTCTTTTTCATTCTTTGATTCGGTTACTAAGTCTCCTGCGTTTCGTACAAATGACAGAATATGTCAGCTTTTTCAGTCAGGCCAATCCTGACAGACTTATTTACGGAATACAAATTTATTTTGATTTCATTTAAATTTTGTCCGTCGACCAATCAATTTTTAAATATTAGTGCATGTTGAATTAGGTGCATTGGTTTAACACAGTGCTCCGTCAACTTAGCTATCCAACACTACAGTATGTTGTTCTTAAATGCCACTCTCGCTGTACTACTTTTTGAAATGACGTATTAAGTTAAAGAAACTGAGTGCATTTTCTTATTTTCATTTTTAGAGGGACAATATTTCTAAAGGTTTATTCACTGTCCTAGACATCAGGTTTAAAAAAGTAAAAACATTTTTAAAAGTCAAAAAGATTTACAGTATAGTGATTTTTTGAAACAATTTAAGTGAAGAAATGCCCGATGTTAATCCAAAGCAATGATTTAAAAAAAAGTGATTTTGTGAGTAAAACTGAAAAATGGGTTGAAAGGAAATGATTAGTTTTTGTGGACTAGTTGTAAAACTTAGCCAGTTTACATTTAACTCAATTTTGAGCTTCTTCCTTGGCGACTGATTCACTAAAAACCACAAAATTAAAATAATTAAATTATTATGCAAAGTTTATTTAAAGGACTGTCTACACGAACCAACATCTGTTGGCCAACAAGGTCCAACACGTGTCTGACGATGTCGGCCGACCAAACGTTGGATGGTGTGGACGTCACTCCAGACAACGCCCAACATCATCCAACAAGTTGGAACGTGTATGAACATGTTCCTATCGTCTGACTTTGTTGGAGCTTGTTGGAGAAACGGGCCAATAGCAGATTAGAATGCCTGTTACGTTATAGGCAGCAATCAACTGCAGTCGAGATATGTTGGAACATGTCGGTTCGCACAGTCAAGCGCATCCATGTATCGCCCAACAAGTTCCAACTTCATGTTGGTCCTTGTTGGCCAACACAAATGTTGGCTCGTTTAGACGGACGGACCTTAACCCTGCAAGTGACCGGCTCCCATGCGTTGCAAAGTCATAGTCAAGTGTAGGCCCCGTCTGCACTACACTTCATTAATTAACAGCCTCGTTAGCAAGTTTTACGCTCAATTTCTAATTCAGAAGTCCTTGTATATAATTCCCAATCTGCGACGCACGAGAGCCATTACAAAAAAAACAGAAGAAAATGCAAAAAATCTCCAACTTTGCTCAGTGTTTTTTTAAGTAAAAAAATGTTAATCAGCTGATCAGCTGAAAAGTTGCATGCAATTTATTAACCGGTCTACACAGCCCATCGCTCGCAGGGTTAAATTTTGTGCAACCGAAATAAAAAACAAAAATAATAATACCTTGGTGCCCAGAAACCTGTCCACCATTCTTCTTGTGCAGCAAATCAATGTCATCATCTCTTGCCCCTACCTCAGCCCCGCCCTTAGCTCCACCCCTACCATGCCCCACCCCTTCAACATTCTCCGTTTGATTATCCTTGGTTAAATTAGGGCTACTAGTGTCTTTAAAGGGTATTATTTCTGTAACGAGCGATTTTTCTGTAACAAGCGATTTTTCTGTTACAAGTGATTTTTCTGTAACAGGGTTTTTTTCCGAATCAAGGGATTTTTCCAAATCGAGGGAGTTTTCAGTGACGGGAAATTCTTCACTAGTGGTGAATTTTTCCAGGGGTGTTTCTGGGAGAGTTTCGAGGGTAGTGCTTTCTGGGGTTGAGGTGGGGGCATCTATCGAGCCAGTTGTGGGCGTGGGCTCGATGGGTGGGATGACCCCTGATTAAAATAGTGAGAAGTGAAATGAAACGTGATTGGTTGAAATGCCACTGTGGCGAGACAAAGAGAGAGAGAGAGATTAATTTCCATTAATGCTTGCATACAGACATGAATAATTCATAAATAAAAAATGTGACTCATGCATAATTCATACACGTACATGCAAAATAATGACACATGCATAATTAACTCATGCATAATTAACTCATGCATAATTCATGATCATGCATAATTCACGACTCATGCAAAATAATGACACATGCATAATTAACAACTCATGCATAATTCACAACCATGCATACATTCATGACCCATGCTCAAATGCATACAAAATGAAGGACAAACACATGCAAATGTGCTTGTCCCTCAACAAACAAAAATGTCTGTCTTCGTTACATACGTTATGTAGAATTTTGTTCAAAAAGGTTCTTTAAGCTATATTGTTACACTACTTGTTGCCGTTTTCATGCTTTTGAGTTATCTACTTAAGACAGGATAAAGCTATTTATTTGAAAATTATCGTGTCGGTTAGCCCGAATGCCTCTGGCCGCACAAATCTTACTGTATGTGTGACAGGCAGAGCGGTCGACCTTCTCCGGCGGCCGGATTTTTTTGGGCACGTAGCATTTGGCATGCAATTACCGTACAACATGCCTAGAAGGCTGCCGCCATTTTTGAAACGGAAATGGAGGAACGATATTTCTGGAACTTGCAGAATGATCGTCGACTCTTGGCCAGATTTATGAAGATTTCTGGATAAGGGAACGTGTTTTGGAAAAGGTATGAGTTGAGTTCCTCTACATGTATGTGTACATGTATGTGTACGTAGGTACACTAACGTTGGAAATCTCTGTCCTGGGTAAGAGGAAAATCTCGCTCAAAGTATGTAGCAAATTCGCCACAAAAAAGTCCGGCCGCTGGGGAAGGTCTACAGCTCTGGCCGTCACACATAAGGGGCATGTTTGTTTCGGACGGATCTAGATTCAGATCTGCGCAGATCCAAGGTGAACTCGTTCACTTCGTGCACATCCTGACTGTGATCTGTGGAATCCTTCTCGAGAGATGGTTCAGCGCTAGATCCAAAATGGCGATAACAGAGATTTTGTGTGAGTAAAACCGTGTCGTTTCAGAGGCAACACACGATACAAACAAATTTAGAATGCTTGTTTATTTACGACGGATGTCGTGGGAGAAATTTGGAACAGAAATTTGACAAATTTGGTAAATAAATTGCAATTCACGTGATTTGAGATCCGATTTGAGATCCGAGTTGAGAGCGGTTTCGTTTGTTTCTGCACGGTAAAACAGATCGGGATCTGGATTCGGATCTGTCGTGAAACAAACACGCCCTATATGTGTGCAGCCAGAGACATCCGGGTTAGGTGTTGGTATCCTAAGGTACCCCTTGCTGTAGCAAGATCCACAACATGCATATCGGTATGTACACATGCTAGGAAAATGCAAGACAAATAAATGCATTATACTGTACACCAAACAATAGGGTTAAGCCTTAAATAAACAGTATGCTGTTGTATTTTGTAGCCTTAAAATATGGTCAGGAAATCCATCAAAGTCAGTAAAACTAATCTATTTAACAGGCCTAGGGCCAAGTTTTCAAGATAAAAATAAAACCTGTTTCACTTTGTAATTTTTTTTTTCTTCAGATATCTACATGTACCGGTACCTGGGACACCAAACTTTATGGAGTCCCAATTTTAAAAATGACCCCGATTTAAATCGTCATGTTGTTCTCTACAAAGTAGGCCTAAGTCAACAAATTACATGTACACTGTTTAAGGTACCGGTACGTACAAGTACATGTATGTACCATACATACATGTAGCATGCACATGTGCAAGATTAAGCCAGAATATACGACATATTATGTAAATATTATGAAACAAATAAAGTCCATGTACATGTAGATAAATGGAAAATACCATATGGTTTTTACTTGCTGAATAAAATGAAAGATCAAAATGTTAATTCTGGAGCCACACGTAGCTGTATCTGGCTGGGAATTTAGACAGATGGTATAGCAATATGTACATGGGTATTCTATAAAAACAGGAGCCAAAGTGTGACATTTTTATGCATTTTTAAAATGGCCTTTTCAAGTTAACAAAATTGTTTAAAGAAATTTCTGTGCAATTTCTAAACAATGTAGAATATTTAAAATAATTTACAAATGGTTAAGCATGTCTTGGTATCATAATTTCGAAAATATTCAAGGAAATTTTTTCACGACGTAAGGGGGGACTCCAAGGCATTTTTCTACTCTTGCGATTACATTTTAAGTCTTTTTGATTTTACCCACCTGCAGAACATGGACTTTATCGATTCAAATTACATTATGGGCGAAATTTGTTGAGCCAATTAAGTTTTAAAATGTCACACTTGCATTTAGAAGATCACACCAGTTTATTGAATCGTTCTCGTTATTTTTTGGGTAGTATCAACAGATAAAGATGGTGTTCGATTCATGAGGCCATATTCTTTATTTGCTGAGGGAAATCGTTCTGTGAAGTACATTAATTATACAAAATCAACTCCAGAAGTGTCGCGACGTAAGGGGGACACTGTGTCCCGCTTTTATGGAATGACCCACATCTGACATAAAGTGACGCATATGCAGCATTATGCCGAGCGTACATCGACATTGCAACTGGAAGCAACTCAACTGATCAGTTGCTGTCGATGTGTGCGTAGCGCGCTCATCGACGGCAACTGATCAGTTGCACAACTAGTGGCAACTGAGAACATCCAGTTTTCAGAGCGCGCACATCGACATGGCAACTCGGTAAAGCCTAGAGTACATTGACCTTGCAACTGGAAGCAACGGTTGCTTGCAGTTGCCGTCGCTGTGCGCGCACGTATTCAGACTACACGTGCAACTGACAGCAACTAGTTGCAACTTCACGTACATCGACGCAACTGAACGCAACTAGGTACAACTAGTTGCCAGAAAATAGAACATGAGCAACTCGCGGCAACTGGGATTTTTCCAGTTGCCAGTAGTTGCAAGTACGTGCACATCAACCTTTTTGAGCAACTGATCAGTTGCTCCCAGTTGCCACGAGTTGCTTCCAGTTGCCAAAAACGCCAATTGCCACTAGTTGCTTACAGTTGCGATGTCGATGTACGCTAGGCTTTAGGGCAATATTGTTTATATCTAAGATGTGGGGGCCAAATTTTGACAGCCAAAGAAATTATGCATAATGGCTCATGAGGGTTTCCCATAGTAGTAAATACTATACATGCAGACTACAGTATGTTCACTAATTACAATATGACAGAAAGCTGAAAGTCTCATTTGACCTCTTGAAATCAAACTCGGGGCTTTTTGTGACAAATGGATTATAGGAATGGACAATGGATCTTTGTGGGTGAATCACTGGAGATAAGAGATGCCACGTCACACAACAAACACACAATGCACATGACAGGGCTTCATTATCTCGCACACTAAACACACACAAGTCATGTCTGCAGTGCACAATGGTACAGTATACATGTACACGTTTGTCACAAAGACAGACGATTGTCCCAAAATGTCTGTCCAGTGACATACGTGACTTATTTGGCACTGTAATTCCAAGAAATTAACACCCAATTGGTTTGGGTTCATGTTTCATCAATCTTTTAGAGCTAATACATGATGTGTGGGTATTATTTTGTAATGTAATCAATGCCTTTAGCACTTTTCAGATGGCAATGTCTGTCCCCGTTACGAACGTGACATCTTCAAGAATACCCTGTAATTTCTTAGAATTTTCAGAGAGAACAGCCATTTTTGGTCATCACAGAAAATGTGCCTCACGCTCCAATTTATCAGCTGTGCACATTACTGTAAACAGACCCATTTATTCTAAATCAAACAATAGCACATTTTTCATCAGTGTGCGAAATTTTGTGTTTGCTTGTGCAAAACAACTAAATGTGTTCACGTTTACGTGGACAAGGTGTTTTCGTGAGTGTGCTTTTTCTCTAGGCAAAACCTCAGATACCACTCATTGGACAATATTTTAGAAACATTTTAAATCAATGTACGAAACATAAAACAAATATTGACTGCTCTCCAATCGGGTGAGGTGCAAACTATTGTCCCTTGATGATCTTGAGACAGTAGGCCTGCTATTATAAAACAACGCATTCCTTTTCCAAATGTTTTTTTGACCTCAATTTGAGAACACGTGATAGTGCTTCATTTTGTACATGTAGATTTCTTCACTGACAAATAAAGTTAAATAAAGATAAACAAGTAAACAAGTAAACAAGAGAAACACAAAACAAACGAACAAATTAACAACCTTCTGAAATTTGGCTGAAGCACTCTCCCAATGCCTCTGATTCCGATTTGCATCGGCAAATCCCTGTGTCAAAGCTTTCCAGGCCGAAGCAATATTCCAGCGGTTCACACGAGTCATCAGATTTGCAAAAACGATACTTGCTGAGGTCTACGTCATTGATAGGTACATTATCACCACTGGGCGTATTGCCAACCTCATTTCCATGGTCAGCTGCATTCTGGCTATCTGAAGCCTGATTGGACGTTTCATTCTTGTAAGGAGTAGGTTCATACCAGTTGGAACCGGTTTGGACGGGGTCGAATTCAGAGGGTTGGATCCCATCTTGGTGGTCTAAATGAAGTGAAGATGGCAGTGGGAGGTTTTGGAAAGGCATGCAAAGCAAAACATTATTGAAAATGAAAGCTAGTGTGGTACATGCCGTTGATATGAGAGGGTTGCCCAACCCTCTCAAGAGTCAATTTACCTGTAGAATCAATACCAAGTTGGGGATTGGGATCGTGATTTCATTTTTAAGAGCTAAACTAGTTTTCATTGGCTTGGTGATTCCAGAAAGTAAATATACCTAGCAATTCTGAAAGTTAACATTCTGGAAATTCTCTTGAAAGATTTGCATCGGCTTCCTGAGATTTTTTTAAACTTTAGAGCTTTTGTTTTTAAAATGGAATCGAAGCCGAATGGAATCGCGATTTTTCAGTAGAATTTGAATCGATTCCACAAAGATTGTATTTTTTTGTTACCCCAAATTGACAGAAAATGCTTTCAAAATATTAAAACTGGATACATGTACATTGATTATGGGGCACCATGGCCTAGTGATGTAGCGCGCTGAATCCAAGATGTTAATAAATCCACAGGTCATGGGTTCGAATCCCGTCCATGGTGCGTGTGCTCTTGGGAAAGGCACTTTGCCATGAATTGCCTCTCTCAACCCAGGTGTATAAATGGGTACCAGCATCATGCTGGGAAGGTAAACAGACTCGCTGTGTGGGAGGAGTGGCGAACCCCCCATAGCAAACTCGAAAGAGGAGTCTGGCCCCCTCGCTAACGAAAGAGAGATGGGCACTCCTGCTTGTACATGTACATGTACAAGCACTACCTGTACTTTTTTGACATGTACATGTACAGTATGCATATAGTGTACTATAAATATACTGCTTTTTTTGCGTCATATAAAACTGTGATTTTCCGGGTCTTTGAAAGATTTCAACAACACAACCAATGAAATGTTAAACTATAAATACTTAACCAAAACTATACATGCAGCTAAGGCAATCATGCAACTAGAAAAGACAGAGCTACGTAAGTTGGATCAAAGAAATATCATGATGCAATATGATACAAAACAAATATCATGCAAAACAAGATGAAGAAAATGATGCAAGCATGCTTTCTTGAAAATGATGAAGAGTTGTCTGCCTGCAGAAAATGCACTTACGCTTGAGTCTCGCTACAACGGGCTGTCTCTTGGGAAGAAATCTGAACAAATTCCTGTTGTGAACTGGACGTAAAATGTGATGGGAAAAGAATTTTTCAGGAATGCACAATGCAGTTTTTGTTCTTTATTAATCGTTTAAGTGTTGTAGAGGGTTAACAGCGTTTGCCCTTAACTTTTTTCCCAACTGGCCAACAGGACCAGTTGGTTTAATTTTTGACTGGCCCGTTGGCGTTTCAAGTGGCCCGGTTCGAACTTAAATTCTGGTTGTTCTTTTTACACACAGTCGAGCTGTAATGTTTGCAATAATCACATTTGAGTGAATTTAGGAACAATTGATAAGGTTCTTCCCAATATAAGTTTGAAAATGTTGAGCTACATGTATTCTGGAGTCTTGAAAAAAAAGCTCTTTTGTTATAAATTCTCACAGATCAGAGCACAGATGCATGTTTTTGTGCACATTAAATACGTCAGAGGACCGTATCGAAAGCGGTATTTATGGCCATGGGAGTCTGAAGAACGATAAAAGTTATTTCATCAGTCCTTCACATGGTCCTTTTCACGAAAGAAACTTTCAGCGTGGGTATGTTTTAATTCAACTGGACAGCCGGACCATTTGGGGAGGCTTTCTAGCTGGCCCGAGACTATTTCAACTGTCATTTGGCCAAGGGACCAGTGCTACATGTAATTCGAACGCTGGGTTAACCCTAACTCCCTAGGGTGTATGTAAAATAATATTGATTTTGGAGAATTGAGGAGTGTTAGGGTTAATGTAGGGTTTAATGTATAAAGCCGAGCATAAGAATGAAAAATGTTAACCTTTTTTGTCTTTCTTTAGTGACTGTCCAAACGTTGTCAACATGTTTTACAGAGAGTAGTATTTTTCAAGACGCTCCATCCCTCCCCCCAAAATACTACTTTTTTTTGTCACTACCATGAAACAATTGCCCTTGACCACCCCTCCCCCTTCCTACGCTTGTGAATTCTGAAAATGTTGACAATTTTGGGTGGCCCTTAGGGAGAAATCTGCTCTGAATAGTGAAACATTTTCATCTTCTAGGGAATTCACGTTTCATGATTTAAATTTTTTTGGTCAATTTTCTGCGGATGTGTTTATTTGTCTGATATTGAACCAACTTTATATTTGCATTATAAATCAATCTTTTCTAAAAATTTACTTCGACATGGCCATCAATCATTTTTGAGACAACAAATATTTTCTTTACATTCCAAACGAGCAGATTATTATAGTGCAAAATTGATTTTCCCAAAACGTTTAACATGTACAAGTTGTTCTAAAGTGCACTACATGTATATCACGCATAATGTATTCAGGTACACTGTACAGTCAAACAGAATCGTACGGGTGACGTGATAAATGGGCATATTTTATACAAATAATGAATGTTTAAAATTCGTGCAATAGTACAAATAATTTCATGAGTGGACAGATTCAACCCGAGTAAATCCCCGTCATCATGTCTTTTTGTGGTTAATTTTGAACAACACTTCGGAGAGTTCAAATAGACAGCTTCAAATAAACGTACATGTACATGTATGTAGGCCTACCGTACTGTGCATGATAGTAATACCGTTATGCGTTCGTCGTTCATGGAGTGTACAATGTAGCACTCGAGCGCCATTGCGAACGTGTAGTTCTAGAGGATAATTCATGGCAGCTAAAGCATGTGTGCAGTACAGCCGTGCGTACTTTTTGCGCGTAACGTGTAGTTCGAGTGGATATACCACGGCGCGTTTGTGGATATACCACGGCACGTCTGTGGAAATACCACGGCGAGTCTGTGGATAAATGTACCACGGCGAGTCTGCGGATATACCACGGCGCGTCGTGGATAACCAACGGCATGCGGTGCGTGCAGCCGGCCCAGTGCGTTGGTTATACCTAATAATTCAACGACACGTGACTGGCAATGCACCAATAAGACGGGATTTATTTGGGTGTTTTATAAGAAGAGAGCTCATAAGGAATAGAAAAGGAAATGATTTTTAAGAAGCAATGCGAACTGGACCATGTGACTAGAATTGATTTTTGTTTTCTTCAGAATTTAATTCTGTTAGTTCACAACGGTGACTTTTCCAACTGTTCAGAATAAATTATGTACTATAACGCATGTACCAGTAATATAAAACTGGCGAATATTACACGTACATGTAATAAAGTCAATTAGAAAGACCCACCCACAAGTATTGACCCGTTTCTAACCTACCAGTAGAAAATATCAGATTTAGCATTCTCAATACGTTAAGGTTTTATGGTTTTTTTTTTGTGTGGGCAGGTCAAAATGCAATCTGTACAATGAATTGAACAATTTCTTTAATAGAAATCTGAAATCCTTCACGACTTTTTGAAACAGATGATTTAAAGGTCATGTAATCGTGTAAAAAAATATGCAAAAAATTGTTCTGCTCTTCAATTTGATTTTTTTATTCAATATTAAATGAATTTACTACAATAGAAAAAAATACATGTGTTCACCACTTGTCGGTTGCGTTAAAAAACGAGGCTTTACTGGCATACGTCATATTTTACAATGGACAAAAATCAACGTCACAGCAACCGACATGGTAACGATGCAAGGGAGTCATTGTTCATGCAAGGAAAGCCTCGCTGTTTTGCCAATATGGCGGTTCCGTGCAAGCATGGAAGTAATCCACAATAATAATAACTTGATCCCTAGACATGAAACTGACAATGGATGAACTAATTCTGGATTTACCTCCAATCGTTTGATCAAGTTGGCAACGACCCGTTGTTGGGTTGCGTATGGTTTCCCCGTCACATTCACATCGCAGCGAGAGAGGGCTACACGATTCCCCAAGTCGGCACGTGTCCCATTTATCGTCCAGATTGCACGCAATACCGGATTCTGTGAGAGACGAAACAGGCATTTATATACAAATCAAATAATCATAAGTTCTTGGGCCCAGTTTCATAGAACTGCTTAACAGCCTACGGTATGTATTTACTCTTAACCGAGCGTCGGGCTATAGACTGTAACGAATAGCCGCCATTTCGTGGGGCATTTTCTTTGTTCCTTAAGGACATGCATGGTTGCACATATTGTGCTTCCATTGTTGAACGGTTTAAGTAACAAAAGGTGCCCTATGAAATAGCGGCTATTTGATACGGTCTATTTTATAGACATCGTTAACGGTAAGCAACTGAAAACCTGCCTTAACTGCAGAGCCAAATTTTGCTTAAGATAGCGACGCAACAATGGCTGTTTCCAAGCACGCGAATGCTTAAGCACGCGAAGACCACGAAATAGCGCTCAACTCGTCTGTTACAGTAAGCACGCCTTTTGCAGCTAATGCTCAAGCAGCTCTATGAAATTGGCCCCAGGTAACCAGACACATTTCACAGACGACAGTTGTTTGATTTTATGTTAAAGACACAGGCTCATCAGCAATGCGCACGCGCCAAATTTGTGCCACAAAATATGCAGCTCCATAGCAAAGGCATGGAACTGCGTATTTCGTGGCACAAATTTGGCGTTCACGCATTGCTGACGAGCCTGTGCCTTTAAACACATGTTCTTCAAGCATCCTTGATGGAAGCGTAATTACTGAAAAGTTGTTTTATGTTAAAGGCACAGGCTCGTCAGCAATGCACGCGCGCCAAATTCGTGCCACAAAATACGCAGCTCTATGCCTTTGCTATAAAGCGCATTGCTATAAGCGCATTGCTGACGAGCCTTGCCTTTAAGGCCCTCGTGAAATTCCAACCCTAGTACGGTAAAACACCCAATACCACAGCATGCGCAGGTGGTACCATATATATTGAAAACATGACCTTCTGCAAATTGCGGTCGATGTCTGAAAAAAAAAAATCACAGGTAGTAAACAAATGTTCATGACCTCATCCTATATCTGTATTTCTGCCCAGGACCCAATTCCAAATCAACTGTGTTTACACAAACCCAAACACTACACATACTGCTAATTCTAAAGGTTATTGTTTTGATTTGTTCCCCCTTCAAATTCGTCACTTTTTGTTGATGATCGAGTCTGGCTCGCAACACCTGTGCCTCAATGGCATTATTGATCGACAGCCCAGAATAGTCTGTGAATCATCTTCACTCCTTTCAGAAACCACATATGCTAGGAATTACTGTTAATTCATTTCAACAGGCTCACACACGACATACATGTAACAGGCATGATGGCATTCATTTTTAGAAACAGATGCAGACGGCATTATTTTGAAGTGTGCATGTATGGTACGCACATGAATTAGCAAATAAACACTGTTAATATTATCAAATTTAGAAAGTTATAAATACCATACACGTTCGCCACTAATTCTGCCTAATATGACATGGTAATGCACCTATCAATTGTCCCCTCCCCCTGGTCACGTTTTTCATGCCCCAGGGTAGGAATTTGACCCTTTTAAATAACATTTTCTGTGCATTTGTATACAAGACGTGCATGTTTTGCACCCGAGGGTGGGGATTTTGGTCACCTAAATGTTGCCCCAGGGTGGGGATTTTGTCACGCAAAAAGTGACAATCCCCACCTCTTAGGTGGGGTAGCCCGGGGGAGGGGGCGGGGGACACAATTGATAGGTGCATAATGCCACAGAATGTACAACAGTTGGTGAGGAAACATGATTTTAGCAGTGA
Organism: Henricia sp. BOLD:AAB3569; assembly: GCA_037783545.1. Taxonomy (NCBI): domain Eukaryota; kingdom Metazoa; phylum Echinodermata; class Asteroidea; order Spinulosida; family Echinasteridae; genus Henricia; species Henricia sp. BOLD:AAB3569. The sequence goes on along the minus strand of JBBELK010001141.1, from coordinate 127,277 downwards.
GAAAACTTCACGTTTTTATTTGAAAACACAGGATTTTTATGTCATGCTCCACAGACTTAGTGCATGGAATCTTACTGGCAAACGTGTACGGTATTTGCTTGGTTGAAACAAACAAATGAACATGCACGGTATTATGGGTTATGGGTTCGAGCCCCACTTGTGCCAACATGTTTGTGTCCATGGGCAAGACACTTAATCTCCATTGCCTCGTCAACCCAAGCGATATTTGGGGAGCTGTTAGAGGGAAATGCTACAATCTAACAGCTGATAGGGTCGGGCGCCTTGGCCAGGCAGCCACCTAGTTGAAGCGAAATGGTTCTATAGACCCTTTGCACGGCAGCCATGACAGGGGGCAGTCACATTGTCATCGTGTGTCATGCCTGAGTAGGTGCTTTGTGGTTCTATTGTTACGGTGCAGAAGCTCTATTCAACATACATGTACCATACAAAAATAATTCTCAATATAAAACCTTACCTGAATACGCAGAGTGGACTGGTGATCTGTCTACAATATAGACAACACTAGACTGGTCCCCTACCCCATCTTCAGGAATACAGTCACTTCTCGACAAGCATCTAACATGGTAACATCTCTGTTCCCAGACCCACGCCAAATCACAGTATTTCTTTTTGCAACACATGTCCACGCAATCCTTGGGCGAAGTGTTATGTTGTAATTTAAGCTGCGTTTTAGGGACGGTGGGCATATATCCTACGTAGGGCTGGCCTGTCGAGCACGCACCGGTAGCTTCGCCAAAATCTGTCGAAGAACGAGAAATCTTTACTTTTGGGATAGGTATTTTTGTTTAGGTCACTGACTCGCAAACTGTAGTTTAAAACGTCCTCAGGTCGTCAATTCAAAACCACTCCAGGTACAGGTAGTTTTGCCCTTATGCAAGGCACTTAACCCCAATTGCTCCATCCTTCGGATGGGATGTAAAGCCGGAGGTCCAGCGTGTTGTGTAATGCACTTTTAATGAACATTTATCGCAAAGAAAAGGAGATTGTCCCCGCAGATTATACGCAAGTGTACACATTACATACAGTGTAATACTCGGTATGAGTAGCGCTGGCCGTATCCGCGTTGATGATTGGCTGCTACTTAAAGCCTACATGGAATTCTGTTCCATTCATGTTTGTCATCATGCATCCCTGTTATTAATTTGGAAAACTGCGGAGTTAGTAAAAACGTCGCCGAAAATTTCGGTAGGAAGGGGTAGTCATGAAAAACAAAAACCAATCCAATTTTTGGAAAGCATAGAAATTGTTTCTCTTCAGCATAAACATGATAAAATTAATTAAATTACATCAAAATTACTCATGTGTGCATTTTCTTAAGCGTATTAACAGCTGTCCAACTACACAGGCTTGCGTGTATTTCCTTAGCAGAGTGGAAATTACCCCCGAGATCACAGGATGATGTATCTTGATGTTTAGGCGGTTTCTGAAAGTTATGTAACGAGTTGAGATGTTAATTAAATATGTAAATTACCTGGTCTTAATAGGAGCATTAGTAGTGTGCAGTGGAACAGCATTCTCCATCTGGAATTTCTAAAGCGCTGCGTAGACGTTTGATGGGAACACGACATCCTGGACAATAACGGTGGAATATGGCGTCTGTGGTATGAATCCCGGTAAACGTTTGTTCGTGTTTCAATGCAAAACGGACAGGGTTGCGAGTCCTGCGTTTCGTCATATGGGCCCATTGTTGGAACAGTATGATCAGCTCAATTGTTGAACTTGAGATGGTGCCTAGACTTAAAGTAAGCAGGCCGACTTCTGGACCGGAAACAACCTGAAAAGAAAAGAATTTAAGAATTTACCAATTAGTTGGGGGCGTTTTTATTAATTGAATTTGGAAATTTTAGAATTAATTGCTGCAGCTTGCTGCAGTTCGAACGAAAACAATACCCATTTAACAATTTCCTTCAATTCTTTTTTGAAAACTTGTTCTGTCCTGTTTGGTATAAATACTGTACCAATAATAATATGACATGATAATGGCAATGCCCAAGAAAGTGTAAATTTGGTTAGGAAACATGATTTTAGCAACAAGAAAATATCAAGTTTTTCTTTAAAAACACTTGGGATTTTTAAGGGAATCAGGTCAAGTCGCCCCCCTGGCCGAGTCGCCCCTTACCTACTCGCCCCTTTCCAAGTCGCCCCCTGACCGAGTCGCCCCCTGGCCGAGTCGCCCCTTACCAAGTCGCCCCCTGGACTCAATTATGTAAAGAGGCCAATCGCGAATTTGAAAGTGTTTGGCGAAGTGGCGTTTGGCGAAGTGGCGCCGGCCGGGCCGCGGATCGTGATCGTGATCGTGATCGTAATCGTAATCGTAAAACTTCGCGTTCGGGCCACTTTTTGCAATCGGGCCAGGGGGCGAGTAGGTAAGGGGCGAGTCGGTCAGGGGGCAACTCGGTCAGGGGGCGACTTGAAAAGGGGCGAGTAGGTAAGGGGCGACTCGGCCAGGGGGCGACTTGACCTACAATCTTTTTAAGTCATGCTACATGTACTCCATCAGTGTTCATGTCTCAACTGGCAATGGTGTATGGTATTTTTTCCCTGTTCCATAGACTTAACACACATAGGAAATACCAGGTTAATTTCTAAGGTTAGTTGCCGGTCGAGTTGTCGGTATATTTTGTCTCAGATTTGGCTATAAATATATAGCATGACACTCGCCGTGCATGCAGTGGACATGGTGTTGCGTGTGTTGTTACACGTATGCGCTGGACACGTACGTCTGTTGGGATTTATTGAGTGTTAAAAACGTGCACACTATTCACTTGATTTCAGAACCGGTGTGAGGTTGGTTACTTATTCGACGTTCGACGTTCAATATTCAATAAGGAGCTGTTACTTATTCAACATTCAATAAGGAGCTGTTACTTATTTGACATTCAATAAGGAGCTGTTACTTATTCGACATTCAGTAAGGAGCTGTTACTTATGCACCTATCAATTGGTCCCCCCTCCCCCTTCCCCTGCGCTGCCCCATCCCCTAGGTCGGGGTTTGGTCACGTTTTTCATGCCCCAAGGTGGGGCATTTGACCCTTTGAAAAAAAAATTATGTGCATTTGTATGTCGAATAAGTAACAGCTCCTTATTGAATGTTGAATAAGTAACAGCTCCTTATTGAATGTTGAACGTCGAATAAGTAACCAACTTCACACCGGTGATTTCAGACTCCATTTTATAAACCCACTAAACCAAACCTCCACGTACTTACTTAATCCGTCGCTATTAGCATCACGTCCAAATTAGTTTATATTCCATTGTGCTATAAAAATCAGGCCACAAAATCTCGAAAATCATGAAGGAAACTGCCAGCCAAGATCGTCTTTTTATCAACACGACATGTTCCGCGATCCGACCGATCAGCACTCGTACTCCAGAGGGCGCTATAAAAGTTCAGCGGTCTCTTTTTTTTCTTCGATGAAAGGCGCTGTCCGCCCATGGGGGTGCACACAAGTAAATAGGGCTCCCATAGGAACCAATGCTAAATGCCCAATTTTCAAAAATCATTTAAAAATACTCACAACTCTCTCAGCTTCTCAGGACAACAACCAGAATACTCACTGATTTCTCATCTTTTTAATTCTGTTCAATTTTATGGAGGTAATCCGTCACTTTTATCCCCTAATTTCCACTTGAAACAAAACTAAGCCTACAACAGTGAAACTTGCTAATCAGACCTGCATCCATTTTGGAACAAAGGCACATACGCTACTGGGCAAAATAGGGCCACTTTTAGGAGCTACAGTGTCCAAAATGTTTGTAGTTGAAAGAAAAAATACCCCACATCGCGGCGATAGTCATATTCTACACAAGACCACACTCGTTCAGCTCGCAATTCTCTCTAATATAAAAGAATTTGAGGGCATACAAAATATTCATGAGCTCGGCGCACAGATCTTGCCTATTTACTTGGGTGCACCCATGGTCGACCGAACCACTGCTCCCGACCGGCCCGCCGCGCCCACTTACAAAAATCCTCCTCCTACTGCCACGCCATTCCCAAAAGCCGTCCTTTCCCTGTCGTGCCACTTACGCAAGTCCTTGGGGGCATCCTACTCCCCCTAGGGGCGCTCCTTAATTGTACAATATCGTTATGTACTCGCTCTAGGTGCGCTCGATTCTGATCCCAGGGGCGCTCCTTGTACAATATCGTTATGGACTCGCTCTAGGGGCGCTCCTACTTCCCCTATAGGGCGCTCCTTGTACAATATCGTTATGGACTCGCTCTAGGGGCGCTCCTACTTCCCCTAGGGGCGCTCCCTGTACAATGTCGTTATGGACTCGCTCTAGGGGCGCTCCTACTTCCCGTAGGGGCGCTCCTTGTACAATATCGTTATGGACTCGCTCTAGGGGCGCTCCTACTCCCCCTAGGGGCGCTCCTTGTACAATATCGTTATGGACTCGCTCTAGGGGCGCTCCTACTTCCCGTAGGGGCGCTCCCTGTACAATATCGTTATGGACTCGCTCTAGGGGCGCTCCTACTTCCCCTAGGGGCGCTCCCTGTACAATGTCGTTATGGACTCGCTCTAGGGGCGCTCCTACTTCCCGTAGGGGCGCTCCTTGTACAATATCGTTATGGACTCGCTCTAGGGGCGCTCCTACTTCCCCTAGGGGCGCTCCCTGTACAATGTCGTTATGGACTCGCTCTAGGGGCGCTCCTACTTCCCGTAGGGGCGCTCCCTGTACAATATCGTTATGGACTCGCTCTAGGGGCGCTCCTACTTCCCCTAGGGGCGCTCCCTGTACAATGTCGTTATGGACTCGCTCTAGGGGCGCTCCTACTTCCCCTAGGGGCGCTCCCTGTACAATATCGTTATGGACTCGCTCTATGGGCGCTCCTACTTCCCGTAGGGGCGCTCCTTGTACAATATCGTTATGGACTCGCTCTAGGGGCGCTCCTACTCCCCCTAGGGGCGCTCCCTGTACAATATCGTTATGGACTCGCTCTATGGGCGCTCCTACTTCCCGTAGGGGCGCTCCTTGTACAATATCGTTATGGACTCGCTCTAGGGGCGCTCCTACTTCCCCTAGGGGCGCTCCTTGTACAATATCGTTATGGACTCGCTCTATGGGCGCTCCTACTTCCCGTAGGGGCGCTCCTTGTACAATATCGTTATGGACTCGCTCTAGGGGCGCTCCTACTTCCCGTAGGGGCGCTCCCTGTACAATATCGTTATGGACTCGCTCTAGGGGCGCTCCTACTCCCCCTAGGGGCGCTCCTTGTACAATATCGTTATGGACTCGCTCTAGGGGCGCTCCTACTTCCCGTAGGGGCGCTCCCTGTACAATATCGTTATGGACTCGCTCTAGGGGCGCTCCTACTTCCCGTAGGGGCGCTCCTTGTACAATATCGTTATGGACTCGCTCTAGGGGCGCTCCTACTCCCCCTAGGGGCGCTCCTTGTACAATATCGTTATGGACTCGCTCTAGGGGCGCTCCTACTTCCCGTAGGGGCGCTCCTTGTACAATATCGTTATGGACTCGCTCTAGGGGCGCTCCTACTCCCCCTAGGGGCGCTCCTTGTACAATATCGTTATGGACTCGCTCTAGGGGCGCTCCTACTTCCCGTAGGGGCGCTCCCTGTACAATATCGTTATGGACTCGCTCTAGGGGCGCTCCTACTTCCCCTAGGGGCGCTCCTTGTACAATATCGTTATGGACTCGCTCTAGGGGCGCTCCTACTTCCCGTAGGGGCGCTCCCTGTACAATATCGTTATGGACTCGCTCTAGGGGCGCTCCTACTCCCCCTAGGGGCGCTCCTTGTACAATATCGTTATGGACTCGCTCTAGGGGCGCTCCTACTTCCCGTAGCGGCGCTCCTTGTACAATATCGTTATGGACTCGCTCTAGGGGCGCTCCTACTCCCCCTAGGGACGCTCCCTGTACAATATCGTTATGGACTCGCTCTAGGGGCGCTCCTAGTCCCCTAGGGGCGCTCCTTGTACAATATCGTTATGGACTCGCTCTAGGGGCGCTCCTACTTCCCGTAGGGGCGCTCCTTGTACAATATCGTTATGGAATCGCTCTGGGGGCGCTCCTACTTCCCCTAGAAAAGAACCTAAGAAAAGAATCCAAATTTATTCAGCCACGAGTACCAACTATTACCTTTAAAGGCAAAATAATCACAATTATGAAACAACACATTAAGATCATGCACCTTTATTATTATTTGTTTACACAAAAACGAAAAGCAGCTTACAATTTCTACATTGTAATACTGTAATAACTAGGATTAATTAAAATTTCACAAAAAAATTAAACAGTTGTTTCCACTGTTGAATCTAATTAGAATTTGTCGATATAGAATTTAAATTATGCTTAATTTTTTCTATTTTTCACCGATTTAAAATCACACTTTACTAAAACTAACCTGCAACGTCACGTTCTGTGTTTTTCTATGGGGAGTGTCAGAGAACAACACAAAGTAAGGCCATGACCATACTAAATTGTTGTTGCTATGTGGTGCAACTTGGCCAGTGTGAAGTACAGAATCAAAGTGCAGCAAACCAAAACATGCCCGGCATTATACACACTTAATAAATTTGGTTTTGGAATGTAAAATCGTCTTTGAATTTTGTGACATTTGGCATCATTACCAAACCAAATTTATGCAAAACAGGATGCGTGCACATAACGACGACCAATTTCCAACAGAGGGCGGTTTAAATATGAACAAAGAGCACATTGTCTATACTGTGTTCACCGTAGGAGAGAATGGCACAAAGCAATCGAATCGACAAACGACTGGCAGCGACTCTTCTTAAAGCTTAATTATGATTACGCACAATTCAATATGTACAACAGCCCATGACCTATTTTTTAAAAAGTAGGTACGCTTGTGCAAAAAGGTATTTACAGTGACATTCAAACAGATTGATTTTATTCACAAAGCCGCTAAGCGCATAAATTGGTTGGATCATTTGGAAGCTTAGCAACATTAGGGAGAATTTATAAAATTGTTGCTATTGGCTTTATTTTTTATTTTTTTATATTTTTCTTATATTTTTTTGTTTTTGTTTTAACTTTGGCTACAGGCTGGTTCATACCTGACACAATATGAATGCTAACACAATTCTGACGTATATCCGACGTCAAACATTTCGTGGTGAACATTTGCGCAAGTTGAAACTAAACTCCTCAAAAAAAGTTCGGAAAGTCAAGTTTGACTGACGATTTCTCTCTTGTTGCAAAATAATTTTCCAAGCCCTGTTATTCCTCTTTACGATGATGTGTCATTTGTTATGATTAAGCAATTGGGGGATGTGCAGCACAGCTGAATACGGGGGCGGGTGTAAAGTGAAATGTCACAAAATGCATACACATTCCCATCCTCCAAGCAAAAGGGGAATGCACTGCATGACAATAGCAGTGAATTTTGTGACATTTCACTTTCCACCCACCCCTGTATTCCGCTATACTGCACATCCCCCAATTGATTAATCATAACAAATGACACATCACTGTAAAGAGGAATAACAGGGCTTTCCAATAATACCAAATTCAAACTTTTTTTAGTTAAACTTTCTTTAAATTTGGATGCAACATCAAATTTAAGTATGAACCAAGCTTGAATCTACCCTATTTGGTCTACAATTTTCAACATGATTGTCTAGTTTCAAGCTCGATCAAAGCTAAAGCCAATTTTTTGGAAAACTCCGGATTAGAAACCCAAGCATGACGAATGTTAACAACAGTAACCGTGTTTAAGTCTCACTAAAGCGCGCCGTTCACAGTGACTTGAAAAATATTTACTTCTGGCTGAAATGACACTGGCCTTTAATTAATTACGTCTGACATTAAAAAAATTACGTAGAGTTAGGCGCGAGGTCAAAATAGAAACGGTCTGTATTCCGGGAAACGGTACATAAACAATACACCGTTGCATGATTTTGAGTGAACAAGCAAACGATTCAACTTGTCTGGCCAGACGATAGATAATTGGCAATGTTCAACCTGGCCCACGTTCACTGAACAATAGAGAGCTTGTTGGATTACGGGCCATTGTGGAACTACTCCTGACTGACTGGCTGCCACTGTTTATCACGTGACCGCCCAACAAGAGTGTTTAACCACAACCCTTTCATGCCCCGGGGTGCGCCCGGCTGGAGGGTCGGGCGGCTCCCTTTGAAGTCGTCGGCCAGTAGCAGCCTTTTGTTCCCTTCGTGCAGGCAGCTAGTTGTAAACCTGTCAATCATCGACCAACCCAGCAAGTTGGAAACGGTTTCTTTCAAACGATTTGAAGAGGGATTAACTTGAATCGTTTACCGGTATACAGACCGTTTCTATTTGTGCCTTACGAAAGAGCTAATATCTCGGGTAACCATGTCCATAATCACGTGTTTGGCCGCGCCATGATTGATCGCCATGACCTTTGCCCCGATGCCCATAATCATGACTCCTGTCCCTGTTGTGTGAGTCGTAACCTTGCCCGTACGATTCGTAACTCTGTTGGTTGCTGTAGGACTGGTTATCGCTGTACGGGTCGTATTCTTGATGTGAATACGTTGGGTTTAGACTAGGACCCGGTTTCCCGTGTCCGTAGTCCCGCGTTCCACTCCAGTTAGATTGTTGCGTTTGTTGGTACTCCTCTAAAGTCGAAGCAGTGGGATTGTATGATTGTTCGGGATTGTACTGCTGCTGCTCCCCAAAGGGCGCCCTCTGTTGACCCTGGTTGTAGCTGTACTGCGCGGGGTTGTACGTTGGCGCAACAGCGGGCGGCATGTATTCAGGCTCGTATGAACCTTGGAATGGTGGCGAAGGGTCTGGTTCCGGGATGCTGGCTATTGGATACCTACTAACTGGGGGTGGAGTCGGGGTCGAGACTTTGGAGGGGATTGTTTTCGGTTCGAATAACGTCGTTTGGATGAAGTCTAGTGCGGAGCGATCCTGCGTGGAGGTCTTGGACTGATTGTTGGTGTCAGTGTCTTTAGATTCCTGTTCATCTTTAGTGGGTGTTGCGCCGCCTGTATCGTCAACGACAGCGGTGCTTGAATCGGCTGGAGCGAGGCGTATCTGCGGCGAGCCTTGATCGTCAATCAATGACCCTGGGGGTTGTAGCTGGCTCGTTGAGCTACCAAGGACAGTGATTGGTTGACACGGCATTCCGACAGCACTGTGTCCCGGGCTGAAATCCGAATCACTCGTCGCCTTTTCGATCTCGGATTGAAGTGATGCAATTTGTCGATCTAGTAGGGCCTTTTTAGCATCTTCAACCTGCTGTGTGAGTTTGATTAGAAGTTGTTGCTGTTCCGTTAGATCCGGTTTGGAGCTAAACGCCGTCAGGAGATTTGCCGTGACGTCGGAAGAAGCCGTCGCAATTTTCATCGTGCTTTGTTCGTTTCCAGGTATCAACGTGCTGACTTTAGGACTTGAGATCAGCCCCTCTTTCCCGGAATCTTCACTAGAGGCTTGACTTTTAACCTTTGGCACTTCACCTATGACATCCAAGGAATCTGTCGGGTCATAAGGAGCCTCGATATCCTCTTGAGTTGGTGAATACGGCTCCGCGGTCAGCTCTGTGGGGTCGGCGTTGGCGTACTGCGCGACAATCGGGTCTATCAGTTGCTTCTCGGGAATGAACATGGGCTCGGCGGAGGGTCGGAATCGTTTGGGACCAAAGCCGTGTTCTTCTGGGTCATTTAGGAATTCCTCCGGATCGGTCGGGGAGCGTGGGATTGTGCTTATAGTGTGGATGTCTGATAAACGTCGTTTATGCGGTGGGGGTTGAGGTCGGGGTCGAGGGTGCACTGGCTGGTCATGCTGTGCTAAGCTTGGACGCGATGTTTGACCGAGGCTGGCTGACCGTGCACGCTCGCGATGTCGCACCAACAAGCCAAGTAACATGTGGGGACGGGGCTCTGCTAAACCTGCAAAAGTGAGTAAAAAAGTAGGAATTATTTTGTTTGTAATATCGAGTGGTTTCAGCCGACATATGTTTGGTATAAAAACTTATTCCTCTATAATGCTTGAAATTTCGTGAGAACTGATAACAGTAGAGCCGGTTGTGTCACTTTTGATTATAGTGTTTTTCCGGCTGTCACAGCTATGCTCAGTCTAGTATAAGCCTAACGTAGAGATACCAGCATTGAAATATGAAAAAGCGTTGTTTTCCACAGAGCACCCACTTTGGACACAAATTGTATAACTTACACCCAAAGCCCTATTTAAACCCCACATTTGAAGCTATGCATTCTAGAATTAAGTCACAATACTGATTGCCATTAGCTGAAACAATTGTACAAACTACGCCTAAATCGTAGATGTTGGAATGACTAAAGGCACAGGCTCGTCAGCAATGCGTGCGCGCCAAATTCGTGCCACAAAATACGCAGCTCCATAGCAAAGGCATGGAACTGCGTATTTCGTGGCACGAATTTGGCGCGCGCGCATTGCTGACGAGCCTGTGCCTTTAAACACATGTTCTTCAAGCATCCTTGATGAAAGCCACGAAATACGCAGCTCCATGCCTTTGATATGGAGCTGCGTATTCGTGGCACAAATTTGGCGCGCGCGCATTGCTGACGAGCCTGTGCCTTTAAACACATGTTCTTCAAGCATCCTTGATGAAAGCCATGAAATACGCAGCTCCATGCCTTTGATATGGAGCTGCGTATTTCGTGGCACAAATTTGGCGCGCGCGCTTTGCTGACGAGCCTGTGCCTTTAAACACATGTTCTTCAAGCATCCTTGATGAAAGCCAGGAAATACGCAGCTCCATGCCTTTGATATGGAGCTGCGTATTTCGTGGCACAAATTTGGCGCGCGCGCATTGCTGACGAGCCTGTGCCTTTAAACACATGTTCTTCAAGCATCCTTGATGAAAGCCAGGAAATACGCAGCTCCATGCCTTTGATATGGAGCTGCGTATTTCGTGGCACAAATTTGGCGCGCGCGCATTGCTGACGAGCCTGTGCCTTTAAACACATGTTCTTCAAGCATCCTTGATGAAAGCCAGGAAATACGCAGCTCCATGCCTTTGATATGGAGCTGCGTATTTCGTGGCACAAATTTGGCGCGCGCGCATTGCTGACGAGCCTGTGCCTTTAAACACATGTTCTTCAAGCATCCTTGATGAAAGCCACGAAATACGCAGCTCCATGCCTTTGATATGGAGCTGCGTATTTCGTGGCACAAATTTGGCGCGCGCGCATTGCTGACGAGCCTGTGCCTTTAAACACATGTTCTTCAAGCATCCTTGATGAAAGCCACGAAATACGCAGCTCCATGCCTTTGATATGGAGCTGCGTATTTCGTGGCACAAATTTGGCGCGCGCGCATTGCTGACGAGCCTGTGCCTTTAAACACATGTTCTTCAAGCATCCTTGATGAAAGCCACGAAATACGCAGCTCCATGCCTTTGATATGGAGCTGCGTATTTCGTGGCACAAATTTGGCGCGCGCGCATTGCTGACGAGCCTGTGCCTTTAAACACATGTTCTTCAAGCATCCTTGATGAAAGCCACGAAATACGCAGCTCCATGCCTTTGATATGGAGCTGCGTATTCGTGGCACAAATTTGGCGCGCGCGCATTGCTGACGAGCCTGTGCCTTTAAACACATGTTCTTCAAGCATCCTTGATGAAAGCCACGAAATACGCAGCTCCATGCCTTTGATATGGAGCTGCGTATTCGTGGCACAAATTTGGCGCGCGCGCATTGCTGACGAGCCTGTGCCTTTAAACACATGTTCTTCAAGCATCCTTGATGAAAGCCACGAAATACGCAGCTCCATGCCTTTGATATGGAGCTGCGTATTCGTGGCACAAATTTGGCGCGCGCGCATTGCTGACGAGCCTGTGCCTTTAAACACATGTTCTTCAAGCATCCTTGATGAAAGCCACGAAATACGCAGCTCCATGCCTTTGATATGGAGCTGCGTATTCGTGGCACAAATTTGGCGCGCGCGCATTGCTGACGAGCCTGTGCCTTTAAACACATGTTCTTCAAGCATCCTTGATGAAAGCCACGAAATACGCAGCTCCATGCCTTTGATATGGAGCTGCGTATTCGTGGCACAAATTTGGCGCGCGCGCATTGCTGACGAGCATGCGACTTTGAGGTGATGATAAAAACAAATTCCATTGTGAACCCCCCAAAATTTGAGAATGTTCTTACCTGGTCCCTTGAATGGCATGATCTCCGGCGGTACAGGCTCATGCGCTGAGAGCGGCAGTATATACATATCCTTGATGTGTGCCCTATTATTTCCCGCAACGCCAATCCTTTGACGACTGTGGAAATACTGAAACAGCGAAATGTACGACTGCTTGTCCTCGTCGTTTACCACGTGGAATCGTAAAACCATCAGGTCAGTGTTGTTAGCCTTACGTAACTGTTTGAGGTACTCCCAGACAACGGGATACGGGATGCGGCCGCAGATCACGATGTTCTCAGGCATGTCCTGATGAGAATTTAGAATAAGGTTGAAATGTTATCACAATGTGAAGAAATTTACATTAAGACATTTGACTGTGTCTATGAAAACGTGGACTAAGTCGTTGGCAATTGTTTATATTAATAATAATAATAATAATAATCACAAGCATTTGTAAAGCGCCATCTATCTATGTAGACATATTCCGAGGCGGCTGTTGCCATTATTACCGCTGCCATCAGGAAATCACCAGAACCATTTCGCTTCAACTAGGTGGCAACCCGGCCAAGGTGCACAACCCTATCAGCAGTTAGATTGTGGCATTTTCCATAACAGCTTCCCAAATATCGCTTGGGTTGACGAGGCAACTGGAATTAAGTGCCTTGCCCAGGGACACGGACACGTTGGTCGAAGTGGGGCTCGAACCCCCAACCTCTGATTGGGAGTCCCGCTTCATACCCACTAGACCACACGCGCTGGTTAAAGTGTGTAGGTAGAGACTGGATATTCTCCCACGTTTACTGTACTTCACTTGAAAGGTGAGATTGTAAGCTTCAATTTGACACCTATCTCTTACGTCCAGGAAAATTCAATTTATGGAGAAAGACAAATTTCAGTTGTCAAATCTTCAAAGTTAATCTTTTCTTAACTGCACAATGTGTAGTAATGGCTGGCATTTATAGAAAAGAGCTTTATATCGGAAAGTGCTTTATATCAGGGGGTGTTAGGAGTTTAACAATTGATTGCTTTCCGTGACGTAGAACATCCGGGAATGTTTGGTGGTCAACGATCACGCGCGCGCCAATAGACGCACATGAACACGCGTAAAAAATACTCACCAGCGTATTTTCATTCGAAGATGCCGCACGCTCGCGCTGCGATACGTTTAAATTATTGAGCATGCACTCAGCTTATAAACACGAAAGTGCTTCTACTTGATTGCGATTTTTAGCCTGAAGAAATACGTTTTTATCGATACGACAGTCATGGCGCAACAACATAAAGCAAGGTTAAGCAACAGAGGTAAGTGCAACCAATGCACTTTTCTTGCTCTTTTTGCAGGTTATCACTCGAGCCACGTGCGTCATGAAAAATGGAATCCAAAATGGTGGATGGAAGGGGTGACGTCACCGGAAAGCAATCAATACCCCAGGGTTGACTAGAAATGGTAGACTAAACTATACTTTTATAATCGACTGCTGTTAAATCTACGAAACGTTTTGTCTTTTTTTTAAAGGGGAGTAAACAATTGTGATATAGTGATACCAGTGATATAGTCCTGATGGGTCCTGAGACGTGAAACCCGGCAATGATGAACTTGGCAACCTCCTCCATGGTCAGGGATCCCTTCCAGAGAGACGGAGGCGGGCGTCGGTTTTCCTGCTCTTTGGGAGATGTTGGGATGGGACTGAGCTGGGGTGAGTCTTGATCTTCAGACTGGGTGCTGTTCAAGAGAAAAACAGATTTAGAAAGAGACTTAGATGTTAGAAGAGTTGGACTTCCTTATTAAAATAAACTGGGGACGGGAGAGGACGGGAGTTGGATTTCCTGCTTCTTGAGCGACGGTGGGATGGGGCTGAGTTGAGATGAGCCTTGATCTTCAGACTGGGTGCTGTTTAAATGGAAGACAGATTTAAAGAGAGAAATTGAAGAGACTTAGAAGAGGTGGAAGAGAGACGTAGATGAGCTGGGGTTCCTTATCAAAGAGACTGTGGCAGGGGGAAGAAAGGGAGGGGTCAGATTTGTTATTCCCTTGGGATAAGGTTGGGCAAGCCCAGGCCTCGATTTCACAAAAGTTAATTCAAGTTCAATGTGTCCTAATTCCCATACCAACATCCCAAGATAAGAAGAGTGACCCTTCCCAAGATGCATCTTAGCGCTTTGTGAAATCGGGTAACAGGTCTCGGCAGTTAGTACAAATTATTAACTGGCCACTGAGACTAGGGATCGATCTTCAAACTGGGTGCCGTCTAAAGGAAAGACAGATGATGAAAGGAAGATTTAGATGAAGTGGAATTCATTAACAGAGAGTTTTGGGGAGCTGACGACGTAATTTGCATAGGGTGACCTGCATGTGACTGGCTGATTTCTGCTACCAAAATTGCTAGCAGATTATAAAGAAAAAAAAGAAAGAATTGCCCCGCAGTTCGAAAAAGGGCAAGTGAATGAAACACTCGGAGTGTGTAGACTCTACTCAAGTCACCAAATCACTAAATTCACGAGGCCTTATCAAAAGGCTACATATGCAGTGAAAACTTGCAATACTCACAAAAGTTCACTTTCGGCAGTCGTTTCCATAGGACTCATCTGCCCACTAATCTCCGCCTCCGTATCCATACTCTGACTTCCGACCTCCTCCGAGCTTCCCCCTTGCACCCCTGCCCCCTCCTCTACTTCAATGCTGGTCCGCGACACCACCTTGGGTTTCTTAGCTGGCGGCGTGGTGGCTTCGTCGCGTGGCGCCTGCATCTTCCCAGTACAGATCTTGCAGTTGAGATCGAAGAGATGCGCCCGGTGTTGGGACGTGGTGTCACCTAGCATGTTGTCTAGGGGGTTGATCACCGTGGACACGTTCTTCTCGATGATTTTGATGTCGATAGTCGGTTTGGTCTCCCTGTCATGAGACTATCAATGAAAAAGGAACACAAGAAACAAGCTTTAAAGATAGTATACATGATTGGTAAACTGTTACAAATAGTTTTATCCCCCTGTGTGATTGAAGATATGCACGATTAAAACCAACCCGAGCAAAAACCAGTTCCGTACGTCGTCTAAAAAAAAGGGTTTACAGTCATTTCGCCCCAAAACCACTTTGCCCTGAACCACGGACTGTGCACGAAGTTGTTTTGGGGTAAAGTGGCTTTTGGGCGAAGTAATGTTTGGACGAAGTGGTTTGGGGCGAAGTGGTTCAGGACAAAGTGGTCTAGGGCGAAATGGTTTTGGGGGAATTGAATTTACGTCTCGCGAGACGAAAAATAATTGTTTTGCTCATTTCTCAAAGACTATAGCACTTCAGACAAAACCATTTCAGGGGAAGTTTTCTACCGTCATCGTGTTTATATTGTGTAAGTTATGTGTAAACCTTTGAACATTTCTGATTATTCGAGATACCAATCATTATTTAAGATCATTATTTTGTCTCGCCTCCAGCAAGCCAAGATTATCAGGGTCTTTCTGTAAAGGATCCTATAAGATCCGATCCCACAGGATCTGATCCCACAGGATCTGGTTCTATAGGATCTGATCCCACAGGATCAAATCTCTCAGGATCTGGTTCTATAGGATCTGATCCCACATGATCTGATCCCATAGAATCTGATCTTACAGGATCTGATTCTAATCACCTCTAGTGAGCTAAGATTGTCATCATTGATTTCCACTTCTCCTTTGTGTGTCTTCTTGGTCATCGGAGGCAGAGTCTTTCGCTCTTCCTCTTCTTGTACGATCATCTCCAGAGACTGCGAACAAAACCAGGAGATTATTTGAATGAAACGGCAGTCTTAGGCCATGATTTACATCACAGTAATCCTCGACTATGGATAAATCAGAATTTACCAGGGGCCGATTTCATAAATTTCCATTAGTACACGAGACCATCTCACGCCAGAACATAATCACTTTGAGACCAAAGATTGGGGCATTTTTGTCTTAAATTTCTGAGAGAATTCAAAGCCGAGTCTAGATCCAACGACGATACAAATGCAACTGTATATATAAGTTTAATGCCTAGCGTAGATCGACATTGCAACTGGAAGCAACTCAACTGATCAGTTGCTCCCAGTTGCCGAAAATACCAGTTGCCACTAGTTGCTTCCAGTTGCAATGTCGATGTATGCTAGGCTTAAAGGCACAGGCTCGTCAGCAATGCGCACGCGCCAATTTCGTCACACGAAATACGCAGCTCCATAGCAAAGGCATGGAGCTGCGTATTTCGTGGCACGAATTTGGCGTGCGCGCATTGCTGACGAGCCTGTGCCTTTAAGTTTGAACGTAACTCACATGTTTTGCCTCGCGTTCCCTCCACTGGGCCAATTCCTTAGACGCTAGCTGCTCCGATGACATGCGTACCAGTTTAGCCGCTGCTATTTCACCCTTCAGAATCCGACGAAACAGACCCTGCAACAATACAAATCAGGTTGTCAATTAACAATCAATGAGGGTTTTTATCTGCCTAGTATACAGGAGGTCATGGGTTCGAGCCCAACCTGAGTTTTTCTCACAGTGCTAACCAAGTTACGTCGAGTAGGACAAAAAAATGCTCATACCTGATTTTTACCGTCCTTGATGTTAAAGAAGAGACTACGATATCTGGACTTGTACTTGGATCCCGTTTCGTTGTACAACCTGTAAAGCTCATACTCTATGATGTAAGCCTTCTTCTTAACTTGGTCCTCGTAGCCCTTCAGGTCTTTCGCACCTTTCACCCTTTGTTATCAAAAAAGGATTCAAATCATCGAGTTATCGTGCCAGTTAAAAATCACTTTTAAAAAGTTGCGACAAAAGTTGCGACAAAAGTTGAATTTGGTGCAGTTCTGCAGTAAGAAACTTTTATACGGCTGGAAATACAACTAACTCACAAGACCACGTGACTTTTCGGAACCAGAATCTGGTTCCGAAAAGTCACGTGACCTTGAATTTCTGAAAATGCTCAAAAACGGTCGAATTTGACAGCGTCTTTTCAGGATATATCTAATTTACTCTGGAAACCGCTTCAGAATAATGTATGGGTCCATTTCGAGCCCAAAATAGCCAAACAAAGCCGGTGTGTCCCTTTAACTCTTTTAGTAAGGTTTTTCTTGTCAACTCATACAGGTATGCTCATGTACCAAATAATGACATCTGATAGCGTAGGACTTATCCAAATGCAGGGGTCGAAATTAACACTGGTCCTGTGATCCGAGACCAGTACAAAATCAGAAGGACCACTCTGTCGAAGACGCTGGTCCAATGGACCAGTGAAAACATTTACTGACTCATGGAAACATTCTCTGATGCCTAATCCACAGTAAACATTTCTTAATCAATGCGAAGAATTCCTGGTTACCACAAACAATTCCTGATCGCTTTAGACATTTTCAGATAACTACATTTCTTTCTCCGATCACTCCAGACATGCCCCAGTGTTGGATCAAAAAGCAATCCCATCCATCCTGCACTCAATGACCTTAAACCAGAAAGTGTTGCAGTATATCTCGGTGCCATTTTGAAAAGCACCAGTGGACCACCAAATTTTCAGCAGGACTGGTAGAGTCCTCTAATCTACTGGTCCTTCTGACCAGCATGAAATTCAGGTTAATTTCGACCGCTATAAATGGCATATCACGTACCTCGTTGCAAGCATATCGCGTAGAGACTCCCTCACGTTTTTCCTAACACTCTCCTTCGCTTGGTCCTCAGCACGTTTATTCTTCTCCACTTGCTCCTTCATCGTCGTTGGCTTATTCCCAGGTGCCTTATCCTTAATCGGCGTCTTTTCCTTGGTCTGAATTTTCTCCTTGGATGTCGAGGCTTTGTCTTTGGAGATGATGGTTTTATCTTTTGGCTTTTCTCCGTCCCGACTGTTGTCTTTGTGGGCGAGTGTCTTGGGGTCAGTCTTCTGGTCTCGTTGCCTCTGCTGTTCCCTCTCGCGCTCCCGGACCCGCGCCTCGATTTGTTCCTCTTTTTTGTCTTTTGTTGGTTTCGGTTTGGCTTTAGCTGTGAAAACAATTGTTAACTTGTAAAAATCAACTGACTATCATAATAGTTTTAGGTTTATATAGCGCACATATTCATCCTGCAGAACACTCATGGCGCTTTACAACATATTACCCTGGTCATTGGGCACAACTCCCTGGGAGTATGCAGCCTGACACAAGCACTCAAAGGCTGCAACCCTTGCAGGTACCCATTTACTCCTGGGTGTAGAGAGGCAACTTATGGCAAAGTACCTTGCTCAAGGGCATACACACCATGGAGGATACTCATGGCACTTTACAATATCATTACCCTTGTCATTGGGCACAACTCCCTGGGGAGTATGCAGCCCTGGCAGCCTGACACAAGCACTCGGGGGCTACAACCCTTGCAGGTACACATTTACTCCTGGGTGGAGAGCGGCAACTTATGGCAAAGTACCTTGCCCAAGGGCATACACACCATAGACTCGGCATGGATTTTAACGCAAAACCAAATTTCTCAGCAAAAGCCTAAATAACTTCGGAACAATGTCAATTTGCTGTTAATTGTATTTGCACTTGATTTCGCAGCAGTGTAATTTACAGATCCGAATCATTTTACGTAAGAGATGCAGTACGCTCGAACTTTGCTTGAAGATGAAAAATAATATTTACTCACAAGCATAGAATGTTGTGACACCATGCTGCGATCCTGGCCTCAAGACTTCGTAGGATGGATGACGCTCTATAAAATCGTAGACCTGTTCCTGAACGGGCGCTGACAGGCCAGTGCGCACCTTGCCTGTGTGGCGCTCCATAACGGGAATGCGTTCTGGTTCGTGACGTTGGCTACCGGGGCTCTGAAAATTTAAAAACATTCCCATACCAACGTCCCAAGATAAGAACATTGCAGCTGGAAGCAACTAGTGGCAACTGGTGTCTCCGGCAACTAGTTGTGACCAGTTGCGGTCAGTTGCATCGATGTATGCGTAGTTGCAACTAGTTGCTGTCAGTTACATACGTGTATCTGAATACGTGCGCGCAAATCGACAGCAACTGCAAGCAACAGTTGCTTCCAGTTGCAAGTTTAATGTACTCTAGGCTTTACCGAGTTTCCGTGTCGATGTACGCGCTCTGAAAACTAGATGTTCCCAGTTGCCGCAAGTTGCGCAACTGATCAGTTGCTGTCGATGTGCGCGCTACGCACACATGGACAGCCACTGATCAGCTAAGTTGCTTCCAGTTGCAATGTCGATGTACGCTAGGCTTAAGACGCATCTTAGCGCTCTGTGAAAGCGGCCCCAGGTTAATGATTGATGATGCATGGTATCAACGTGGCATTTGAGGTTTGCACATGGGTCATTCTATAAATTTGGGGTCCAACGTGTGACATTTTTCTGTCCCCGTTACACCCGACATACTGCTATTTGCCATACAAGTATCATTAGAAATGCCTTCAAACCATATTTTTATGAATTGTATTTTATGTAATCACTCTTTGAAATAGCAGGCATTTAAAGAATATGTCCTGAATTTACAAAATACAACATTTTACAAGATGTCAGATGTAACGGGGACAGAAAAAGTGGACCCCAAATTTATAGAATGACCCACATGGCAAAGTTAATAACAACACCGGCTAGCTCGGTGGTCGAGTGGTTAAGACGTCTGCCATGTATGCAGGAGGTCGTGGGTTCGAGTCCCACCCGAGCACGCTATGAAGTTTTCATAGTGTCTCGGGAAAGCACTGAGTATACAGTGTTAATAATTACGTCGGGTAAGGGCAAAAAACAACCTTACTTAACATTCTTTTTGTTGAAAAATCATGATTAGAAAGTAAAATTTTACAGAGGGTCAAACCTATGACATGAGAAATCTTGGGAAACGGTCGTGCTAAACTCACCAGATTTCGGCTGATCAGGGAGCCCGTCGAATCCCTCCGTTTAGACCCTAGAGTCTTCTCCTTGTTTTGGTGGATAATGCGGATGGATTGCCGAGCGTGACGTACAATACAGTCACTACTACAATAGATGGAGCCGGGCCTTGCCCAGGCCTGGCAGCCAGGACCGATGCAATGCTGTTTTGGGGGAGGTGGCTGGCAAGAAAAATCAATCAGATGTACACATAAAGCCTGTATACAGAATTTGCACTGTTTTAATCAACCCAGTCGAAGGAATGTCGGAAAGATTACCATGCAATTAACGAAAAAAACCTCTAAACATTCTTAAGTTAAAAGTAGTTCCAAATGTCTAACTGCCAAACACTGGTCCTTGTCAACTTACATGTACCGTAACCATGATATAAAAGGAAACAACAGGCACAGGAAACCTTCAACCCGGCCGTGGTAGCCCTGCACTACTAAAGTCATGTGACCCTGCAGAATATGGACTTGCATAAGAACATTTACAGTCGTCATGAGAATGCTCCGCAAGCTTTTTCAAAATATTGTACAAAAACGAACGAACAAACCTTGTAGAATTTGAGTCTCCTTTTCTTTGTTGATTGAGGCAACTCCGGAGATTTCTTGACCTCTCCTTCACCTTCGACCTTAGCGTCCTCTGACCCTTCACCCTTGACCTCACTGCCCTCCGCAGCGCTCTTTTCGGTGGTCGATTCAGCGACGTTGTCAGCTGGCTTGTCTACTGGACAGGGAGACTTGTTTTTCTCCAAAGCTGCGAGATCTTTAATTTCCTGCTTGCTATCACGTTTAGCTTTCTCTGTGGTAAGTAGAATTAGTTAAACTGAATTATTTTATTCTATGCATTTTTGTCGATCACAGGACCGAGTGATTAACAATAAGGGCGCCACCAAGTGTTTGATGTGGAAATACTACTTTCAAAATGTGAAAAAGTGGATACGAACATTGCTAGAGATAAAGTAAGTTATTATGTTGTGTGTTCTGGAGAAAAAAAATAGATTGAATTTCTCTCTTTGTAAACACTGTCAACCGTGTTCAAATAATCTAAGCTTCCAAAATAAGGCCTGTCCGCATTGGACTTTTATTGAGAAAACTTACAGATACGATGGGTACTTTTCCCATTTTAAGTCCAATGCGGACAGCCTAGGACGTTTTCCTCTCAGTAACTTTTCCTGAGTCCAGCGGTTACTTTTCCTGGCCAACTGCTGCCCAGGAAAATTGACCAGGGAACTTTACCCATGACGGTAAGTCAAGTGCGGATACAGTGAGTTGGTAAAACTTACAAGCGCTCTGGAAGCATACATCCGGGCCGTGAAGGGACACGGCGCATGCTCTCCCACGGTCTCGGTCAACATTTCCCGTGTCAAAAAGTCCAAGTGCGGACAGCAGTAAAATTTAGCCATTTATCATTTTACCATCGTCTCGGTAAAACCTGCCGAAAAACAAGTCCAATGCGGACACGGCTACAGACTTAAAAAGTATTTGGTTTTTTTTTAAATCTGAATTGTTTGTACAATAAATGAATGCACCAATGAAAGCACAGTCAATCAGGGAGTACAGGCAGTATTTCTCCCGATCGAGTCATTTATCCTTAGATTTGAGGCAATATTTGCAGTTAGAGCATAAAACAAGGGATTCCAACAATTCTCTTACCAATACAAACAGGACATATCCACTGTATTTTCTCTCGATCGAGTCGTTTACCCTCCGATTTGGTGATGTCCACACATGATCCGTGATACCACTCCTCGCACTGATCACAACATATCATAAATCTGTCAATGAAAACGGCACAAATTTTATAAACTTTTGTGTATTTCAGTAAATTAAAAGGTGGCAATTTTAGAGAACCCTGCAACTCGAAAATGACCTTTGTGTGCATGCTTTGTTGTTCATCGACTGGTTCTCGGACTGTACTTTCCTTTATAAAACAACCTTAAGAAGCCACAATGTCTACCGAATGTACTTGGACCAAGAGTTGCCGGTCATGCTATTTAGCGTTAACAAGCGTCAACACACAAGGTTAGCATCAACAGGGTTGAACACAGCGTCAACAGGCTGTAAATAAATTGTCGGTCTCCAAATGCCAGGACAGGAAACCTACTAAAAACAAGAGAGTCTTGTTTATTAAAAAAAAGGAAACTCTCTGTTAGCTAGGGCTGCTTAAAAACGCAATGAAACTAGGACAACTACTGAAGCTGCCATTTTGACTCCCCTATAGACAAATGGAATGGTCCCGCACAATCAAAATGGCGGCCAGCAAGTTGCACGAACGACCGTCGTCATGTTCGTTCTTTGTCGCTCAATATTTCAGACTTAAAAAGCATTTACGGTAAAAGTAATGCATTAGATATGATATTTAGGAACCTAATTTATTATTTATTCTATTAATTATGAATGAAAATGCTTGTACTTGTTGACCCAGAGTTGCAGGGTATTGTGCAATTGTGCTGATTAAATAAAGAAAATTATTCAACTCCGAAGAATAAACAGTGCCATTAGGTTGACCCCTCGAGCAATTAAATTATCGTTCAATAACCCTAGAGTCAGAAAGTACACACACACATAATTTAGCAAGTAAAATTCCAGTTGCAGAAAATGATTATATTAATGGATAATATAAAATTATAATATGAATAATGTCAATTATGCATTTATAATACGTAATCTGTCCACAATTTGATGGTATCAATAACAACATATGCAGCAAGGTCCAATAATAAGTACGCAGTGCATTAAAAATGTCCATATGGTACAAATTTCTGGAAAAACAAGTCTTACGTGTTTATAGACCGTATCGAATAACTGCCATTTCGTGGGGCACCTTTTGTTACTTAAACCGTTCAACAATGGAAGCACAATATGTGCAACCATGCATGTCCTCAAGGAACAAAGAAACTGCCCTACGAAATGGCGGCTATTCGATACCGTCTATATGCTTGATAAATGATGTACATGTATACACATACTCTACCATCTGGTCATGTCATTAACACATACATGTACCAAACACACAGCGTGAAACCAATTTGAAACAGCATGAATTTAGAAGGTCAAGATAACCATACACAGACACTAAGAATTGGTCTCGTTATGACCTTTACAAAAATGTACAAATGCTAGTCTGCTGCTAAAAAAAAAACACAATAAAGGCAGGAAAATGTCAGAATTTTACTTAATAAAAACCTAAAAGAACATTATAAATTGTCCCACAGGTTGTGTTCAAGGGGTCCCAGGCAGTGTCTTTATATGGTAATCTTTCCTTAAATTTATTTAAACTACTAATTCCCACAAGTACATTTCCCAAATTGGTATTTATTTGCGTATTTTTTTCAGATACATTGAACACGGATTTGGGTAAATTTATATATTGGAATCGATAGCTTATTCAATTCTAAAATATACTTCCCACTGACACTTCCGTCGCAAATATTGCATTTCTGAGATAAATAAATGATAAAATTACTGCATAAAGTAATGCACAAAATGACGCGGCAAGCGCGTAAGCGCGACAACAGAGGGCGCTGCGCGCGCGCGTGAATGGTTATCTTGTGCACTAACTGAAGGCAATTTTTGAAGAAGAAAACGTGATTTTTCTACAGAAAAGCAACATTTGCGACAAAAGTGCAAGTGGGAAGTATATCTTAAAATTACATTATCTGTTGATTTCAGGAGGTAATTTCCTTTAAATCTTTGTTCAATGTATACGAAAAAAATACCCCCAAATATGTTGCAACAAAACAGGAAAACACACCTTATTACAAATACAATATTACAATGTACAATATTGTATCCATAGGAATGTTTATATTAATATAATGAATATGGAATTGCTATGCATTCTACTGTACATGTTTGCAATGCACAGCAGTCAACACACGACACGGATATTTAGAAATGTGGCTGCAATTTCTAAAAAATAATTTCCTTAAACAAATTCAAATACAATCTTGAGCCATAATATGTGGCAAAATACTAAATTTCTCTAACTCGATAGTCAATTGATAATGAACTCACCATGTCCCATGTGTTGTGTGCATATACATTCACTTTGCAACATACGTGTACAGCACAGTGCATGCAGTCAGTCAGTGACAGGTGGCTATTAAATTATTTATGAGGGATGGGAGGGGCTTAACAACTGACTGGTTGTATGCTGCCCTCAAGAGTTGGCAGATCATTAATGAACCTTTGAACTTTGACATTTACAAAATTTCCATTTCAATTGAAACATTCTGAATAATGTATGAGATGCAGAGAGAATTAGGAATCTTCCCAACTATGGAACAATCCTCATTCACATCTAAATTTGGCCTAAATGGCCTTATAATTGCCATAAATTAAAAACATCAACATTTCCAGTAAGCAAGTTTGTAATTTTTCTTGGGCGTGTTCGCATGGTCATTTTGACAATTAACCTGCAAGGTCAACCAGGAATAACCCTTCCCTAAGCCTCATCCCCCCACACCCCACCAACCTTTATGCCAGCATCAAATATTTAAAAAAATAAAATTTAATGTCAAGTTTATAAAGATTAATAAACTGCTACATAAACCAAATTGGTAAATTCTCATTGCAAGCGCTCATCCTCCCCTCCCTCACTCCCTCACCCCTACTCCCACAACCACCGCCCCCTCCTCAATAGAATTCAATATAATAAATTCCCTTATTAATTCCTTTTCATAAGGCACTAATCATGATAGCATGGTGTTGTTTTAGGGAAGACACACAAATCTAACCACCGGTACCGACAGCCTGCACGAAGGGAGAAGATTGTGGTTCTCCCTTCATGCAGGCGGTACAGCTAAAAAATCTGCTGATACCAGCGATTAGATTTTTGTGTCTTCTCTTACTGATTAAACCCTAACGATATGAAATTGAACGCTATTTTCCAAAGGACCACTGGGCGAGGTATTAACAAAGAATCATGAGATACAAATACATGTATGGTCGTATCGAATAGCCGCAATTTATTGGGGCATTTTTTTTGTTCCTTGAGGACATGCATGGTTGCACATATTGTGCTTCCATTGTTGAACGGTTTAAGTAACAAAAGGTGCCCCACGAAATGGTGGCTGTTCGATACGGTCTATAACATACCCTCAAGATGTATATGCAGCACGATATGTGGCAGAGGGTATCCCCCCTACCATTGTTCCCCCATTGTGTCTCAAACATCCAAGGAATTCCTTTCAGTTTTTAGGGGTGTTGGTGCGTTAACAAAAGGGAAGAGTGTGTTGAGGTATTGCCCACTCTCACAGACGCCATCTTCGTAGGAAAAATGCTACTGCGTATTAAACGCCATCAAGTAAGCGCACGCACACCCTGGAAAATGTTCCAAACACACGTGCGTGTTGCTTGAAATTTGTTCGAAATATGGCGCAACCGAAGCACGTCACAAACAATTATGCTTAAAATCCTGATGCACGTGACAATTTGTAGGAAGTAACGTCATTTGAACCTGATCAATAGGGGCGTTAGGGGGAGGGGGTGGGGGGCATTGTGAGTCCCTTTGCCACATATCGTGCTGGGTATATCAAGATGTCGGGACAACAATAATACACACAAATCTCTTTATTCAACATGTTTGTTTTATTGGATAAAATCACAAAATTACAAAACAATTCAACTACATGTACATAGGTCCAAGTGGAAGATTTAAATACATGACAAGGGGACCGATTTCACTAAGTGCTAAGACGCGTCTTAGGAAGGGTCACTCTTCTTATCTTGGGACGTTGGTACGGGAATTAGGATGCATTGAACTCGTCTTAACTTTTGTGAAATCGATCCCTGGTCTCAGTGGCTAGTTGATAATTTGTACCAACTGGTGAAACCCGTTACTTGATTTAAATACATGACCAGGTCTCAGTGGTTAGTTGACAATTTGTACTAACTGGCGAGACCCGTTACTTGATTTAAATACGTGACCAAGGGCCGATTTCACAAAGCGCTAAGACACGTCTTAGGAAGGGTCACTCTTTTTATCTTGGGACGTTGGTATGGGAATTAGGATGCATTGAACTCGTCTTAACTTTTGTGAAACTGACCACTGCTCTCAGGCCCACTTGCTCTCTGTCAAACACGTTTTCTCAGACACACTTCTCAAAGATCCATGTGTTCTCTGTAACTTACCTGTTGTCGTGCGGTTTGCGACAGATACACCACAGCTTCTCTGGATCGTCACCACTCGTCCATTCACTGTCATTTTCTTCTTCCTCCGAATCCTCGTCTAAAGACGCTTCGCCTTCCTCGTGTTCTTTAAAACCAAACCAAATAAAGATTTAAAATGTAAAACTCATCCTTGGAAACTCAAAATCTTCAAATTTGACAAAACTTAAAGCAGTTGTTAAAAGAGATCTGTCAATAGGGAGGTTTAGATGCACGTAAAATGCGAACATCAATACGGACTGCACTAACACCTAGTCGTAACTTTGAGGACATTTTAGAACAGACGAAAACAAAGTTCTCCAAATGTGGCATTTGTGGCAAGTTATAAACTCTTCTGCCGTGGCCAAAATTTGAACCTGGGTTTTATACCTTCTAAAGATATGACCAGTGCTCAAATCATTTCGCGTTCACATTTGCATTTTACGTGCATCTAAACCTCCGTATTGTCCCCTTCAGAAATCTTGAGATCAAGTAAAAAGTTAAGATTCTACTTACCCTTTTAAAACAAAGTTGAACAAGGAAAAGTGAATAGCAAATATTAGTATTTGGTTGGAAAAGTTGACTGATCATAAGCCAATTTCAAGCAACAATATAAGCTTGGCCAAAAGCTGAGTACCATGTTAGTTGACTTAAAGACAGTATACATGATTGGTATCTCGAAAATCAGAAATGTTTGCAGATTTACGCCCAACTTACACAATATAAACATGATGACCGTGGAAAACTTCCCCTGAAATGGTTATTGTCTAAAGTGCTATAGTCTTTAAGAAATGAGTAAACAAATTAGTTTTCGTCTCATGAGACGAAAATTCAATTCGCCCCAAACCACTTCGCCCGAGTGCCATTTCGCCCCAAATCACTTCGTCCAAACACTACATCGCCCAAATGCTACTTCGCCCCAAAACCACTTCGTGCACAGGCCGTGGTTCAGGGCGAAATGGCTCAGGGCGAAGTGGTTTTGGAGCGAAATTACTGCAAACCCTTTTTTGACTTTTTCTCAAAAGTTAGACGAAGTACGGAGCTGGTTTTTGCTCAGGTTGGTTTTAATCATGCATATCTTCAATCACACGGGGGGATAAAACTACTTGTAACAGTTTACCAATCATGTATGCTATCTTTAAGTGATCCCCGATCCCTATGACATGTCACGTCTTGTTGGCATGTAACTAGATTACAATGCGATTCAGGTGAAAACAACAGTTCAATCTGGTAACAATTCTCACCTTTATTTCCTGTGTCAGACAGTGATTTAGAGCGCTCCTTCGCTCCCTTCTCCACGGCACGGTTTCTTCTTTCTCCCTCGCCCTCCTTCGGCGTTCCTAGTTTTATATAAACAGCATTATCTGGAGTGAACAGCGATGGTCCTTGTTCTGATGTCGACCCAGATCGTCGCCTCTCATAGGTATGATCGGATCGCGATGGATGGCTATCGTCACTGCGTCTTCGAGTTTCTTTCTTATGGGTCTCTCCCGATTTGTGTCTGGCTTTGCTTCCTTGCTGAGGGGCTTCCTGAATCGGTTGATCGCCTTCCTGAATTGGTTGATGGTCTTCCTGAATTGGTTGATGACTTTCTTTCGAGACAGCTTTGTCGTCCTTCTTTCTCAAGTCCTGTTGTATGTCTTTGAGAGTCTTGCCTTTGTCTTCGAAATCGGAGTCCGTCTCCTCTTCTTTACTTGGCTTCCGTTTATGATAGGCCCTTTTTCGCTTGGTATCAGGTTTGCCCTTCGCACCTTCGGAAGACGCTAAGGCTTCTTTGTCCTGTTCGTAACCGTCTTCAGAAACCTCCTCCTGGGAATTCCTGTTAGCTTCTGCTTTGACTTTTACTCTCTGACTCTTCCTTAAAGCCTGTGTTGGAGTCATTTCCTTTTCTTTCAGGCTCTTCTTGGTGGCCTTTTCACCGCCTTCTTTCTCTGACCCATCTTTTGATGAATCAGTGTCTTGTTTAAGTTCTGTTTTTTGAGGAGCTTGCTCGACGGCAGTTTTCTTTTTCCTTGTTATTGGTTCTTCTGTCTTTGGATCCTCTGTTTTGAGTTCCGGTGTCTTCGGTTCATGTGTCTTTGGTTTTGAAGTCTTGGGTTCCGGGGTTTTCGGTTCCGGGGTTTTCGGTTCCGAGGTTTTCGGTTCCGAGGTTTTCGATTTTGAGGTTTTCGGTTCCGGGGTTTTCGGTTCCGGGGTTTTCGGTTCTGAGGTTTTCGGTTCCGAGGTTTTCGATTTTGAGGTCTTAGGTTCCGGTGTTATCGGTTCCGAGATCTTCTTATGCCTCTCACTTCGTCTCAGCGGCATAGCCTTCTCAGCGCCACCTTGCTTCCTCTTTCCACTTCCCTTCCCTTTTGTTCTCTTCCCATCGCCAGTCGAAGTATCCCCATCACTGGTTGTAACCACCGCTGTAGCAGCTACTTGACCATCCAGACACTCGTTCTTAATGACGCCTTCCACTAAATCAGAGTTCATGACCTCTTCTAGGAGTTGGCGTGTATCGATGCTTTCACTTGAAAGATCCAAGACTCCTGGTATGTCCAACTTAAGGGAGTCGCCTGAAAAGAAGTAAATTAATTTTCGTTATTATAATTATTATAATAAAACTCCCAGTCTTCTTCTTCTCATATGCATGCCATCTCTTACAATTCCAACCACAGTTGTCTCTCATGTTACTATCAGGGCAGCGAAGTGCGGCGAGAGTGCCGGGTGCCTTGAGTGCCACGCATTCAGTCCCCAAGTGCTCCACAGTCTGGGGCTTGGGCTGACTCTTGTGTGCCCCAGTGTTGAAGGGTCTCGGCAACGCGGGCCGTGTATATCAAAAACTTGTACACAGGGTTTTTAAGAAAGGCATGTTGTCACACTATTTGTAGCCCTTTTTGGGCCTAAGTTATCTCTTCAGAACAACTTAAACTTATTTCTTTTATTTTGAGACCAGACAAGATATTTCCTTGAAAATATGGTCTGCGTTGCCAAAATGCCCCCTTTATACTGTGGAAAGACCCACTTGCTTGATTCAAAAAAATGTTGGAAACCTTTAGACAATGAAGCTTTTAGCCCAGCTCATACTGTATTAGTGCATTTTATCATGAACATGCTTCTAAACAAATGGCATTTGAATGTCTCCCTAATGCCTCAGCTGCAGCTTGGATACAAATTTGATAAGTATTTTTAGATAATAGTTCGATTAAGACAAATTCTGAATTATGATAAATCTTACTGGTGGATGAATTCATGAGATTTTGATCATCAAACTGTTCGCTCTCGCTAATCATCAGGGTGTCTTGACTGATGATCTTGTCCATGGATACCGAGGTCGCAGCGGTGACCATCTCTCCCTGAAAACGTTTCTCACACGCGACGTTTTCTGTTGTTTCCACTTTCATCTTTGAACTGTCGTCATCATGCTGCTCAACGGACTCTGGCTTTGTTAGGGGTTCGGTAGGGGCAATGTTTGCCCCTTCAGAGGGGTGGTCTGGGGGCAAAGCCAATGGGAGGCTAGTCTGGGGGACTTCGCTGGCCAGGCTCTGGTCGATTTGCTGGATTTGGGCTTCGGTGAGGAGTGAAGAGCTAGCCATGGGTAGATTGAAGAGACTGGTTTCGTCCTTAGTCTACAGAAAGATGAGGGGGCAAATTTAACCTTCTTAATAGGGAGTTTTAGATTGTCACATCAACTGTGTAGACTGCGATGTGATCACGTCGATGTTGAGGCTTGCGCATGCGTCAAGTTGTTTGTCACGTTCACTGCCACAATCGAGAACGCAGCGACTGTGGTCTTGACGTTCTCGATTGTGGCAATGGATGAGAGAGACGACTTGATGCATAAATCTTAACGTCGATGTCAAGTCGCAGTCCACATAGTCAATGTAACAATCTAAAACTGCATAATAGACCTTATGCATGGCGGCCATGACAGAGGGCAGGTTTTCATATTTAAATGATGTGACAATAGATCCACAAAGTGCCTACTCGTGCATAACGCACTGTGACAATGTGACTGCCCTTTATCATGGCCGCCGTGCATAAGGTCTATTACAGATGTGCTGTCATGACGTCTTTCCTTGTAATGCAGCTTGCTTCTTAAAAAGAAAATCGGCAGCCTAAAAATTACCTGCCTCGTGTGACTCACAGGTCTTTGGTTCGAATCCGATGAGGACCATATGCTTTTTTCCACATAATGCTGTCTGTGTTGGTCTAAATTTGCAGCATGGGTTAATTTAAACCACTGAACACATGCGCATACATTTTTAAACAGATGTTTAGATGTTCGTGAAGCATGCGAGTTTAAGAGCACACATTTGTTAACTTAAAGGCACAGGCTCGTCAGCAATGCAAGCGCGCCACGAAATACGCAGCTCCATGCCTTTGCTATGGAGCTGCGTATTTCGGCACGCGAATTTGGCGCGCGTGCATTGCTGACGAGCCTGTGCTTTAATTAGTTTACATATGTGTTTTGAAGCAAACAACACCACTGTGTAGCAAAAACATGTTAAGAATAATGTGTAAATAAAAGAAATTGCGGGCAACACCAAATTCACAAAGTTAAGCACACAAGCTGCATACATGTGTAAGGCACGTAAAAAGCATCGACTTTAAAACAAAAAATGGAGTTTATTTTTTATGACGATTTCTCTCTTGTATCATTGGAAAGCCCTGTTATTCCTCTTTACAGTGATGTGTCGTTTGTTATGATTAATCAATTGGGGGGATGTGCAGTATAGAGGAATATAGGGGTGGGTGGAAAGTAAAATGTCACAAAATTCACTGCTATTGTCATGCAGTGCATTCCCCTTTCCCAAAGAAATACTGTAGGTTTAAAAACTGGTCACAATTTGCATGCACAAGTGTGTATATATATCACGGAGTGCGCCTTCAATATTACAGCTTGTGAATCTAACTACATGTAAAATCACAAACTGGTCGAAAAAGTATAGTCAGTTGTGAAAGAGAAAAAGTAGAGAAATCGGTTGGAAATTGAAGCACACCACAAAAGAAACTTGACGCAAACGAAACCAAATAATGCAACATAAAATGCGGTGTTCACGAACCATCCCATTAACATCCATGCAAGCGTCAATCAATGTCTCATCGCGGTCATCAGCCAATGAGGTAAAGTAGGGGGCGGGGTCAGAGAACGAGCAGACTGCCATTACCTCCCCCTCCGTCTCGCCGTCCGTCGCCGTTAGGTTCCAGATGGGGCTGCCTGTGGACAGGCGTTGGACGACTACGTTGGCTGATTCGCTGATCACTGCGGAGTTCGATGGTTTGGGTTGGTCGTTCTTATCCATTGTTGTTACTATGGCGATGCGGAGGCTGAATCTTTTATATTAAATGGAGGAATAAACAATTTAATAGTACAAGTAGTTCGGCCATGTTCGGAAAGAATTTACAAGTCTGACATCACCTAAGCCAGGCTGCCAGGCAGGCCTCATGTACAACACGTATAAAACTTTAAAAGTGGCTGAAAAAGTCATTAAACCATTAATCTATTAACATTAAGTTCTTTTTCAACTTTCAAGTAGGCCTAAAATCTTCATTTTTTTTCTGCCCATTTTTTGTTTTTCTATTTAGATCTGCACTGCACTTACCATGCTTACTGATGACTAATAAGTCATTTTAAGGAAGAAATATTGATGTCTGACTTGTGCATTTCCACCGCGCTTTTGACCGGAGACGTGACCATTTCCGTTCCCAGAGCACGGGCGTGGACCACGCAATGCATAACAAAATGATGGGCAGGAACTTGGCTGCCGATCTCAATGCGTCAAATCCCCATTCCCGATTTCACCCTTTTTATTTTACCATATTTTATGAAAACATAATGGAGAACATCTTGAGCTCCACTTCTTACCTTAACTGCAAATTGAGCTTGAAAGGATGGAGCACAAGAAGTAAATTCGGAGATTTTTTTCAAGGATCCTCGACATTTTTCCCAGGGAAGCATCGGCCATGTTTACTTAGTCACGTGGTACCAACATAATGTAGAGGGCGCTGTACTAAAAACATGTAGACTGGTTCCCGCTCCACATATAACAAATTAATAATTTATGAGGACCGGCAGCCGCATCCTGAGATTTCAGGGAATTTCTACTCTGCAAAGCGACGTGACAATACCCTGAGGAAATACACGCAAATCTGTGGAGCGAGCCGGCTGTTGTCTTGAGCCAACTCACGCCCGAGTAATTTTGATGTAATTCAATCAATTCGGTCATGTTATGCCGAAAAGAAACAATTTCTATACTTTCCAGAAATTCTATTGGGTTCTGTTCCTTATGACTGTCCCATTCCTACCAAACTTTCAAACGACGAACCTTATTTACTCCGCAGTTTTCCAAATTAATAACAGGGATGCATGCTGATGAATGTAATGGAACGGATTCCCCAGTATGCTTTAAATAGCAGCCAATCGCCGACGCGGACAACGGCCAGCATTACCGAGTACATGTATCACATGCGTGCACGGTGTTTACAACTGCGCGCGTGACATTTGAATGCCTGCAATCGTGCTGCACAATGCACTGCAAGCGTCCTGATTGGTCCAGGAGAGGCGACAGGATTTCTGTCGCTAGTCCCACCGCCAAATGGGGCCTTTTTCAACAGGGCCATGTACGCTAGGAGTGAGGGAGTGCGTTAAAGGGGCACTGTTGCAAGAGGATGCGGCAGCCGACACGTAGAAAATACTAGTAACATATGACGTCATGCATATTTTATTTTTAGGAGCGCAGCTATTGGTTGCAGCTTATAACTTAATTTTAAAAGCGCGCTGCGCTACGGTCCGAGTGTTTGTAACCGCAGCCAGTATATTGTTGATTACAATCAAAAGTGGTGATAAAATCTTAATTCTTTCATTCTTACCCGGTACAGCAGTAGTGGGCGATGCATTTTGCTCAGCCAATGACAGCAGGACTGTCACAATGACGACACCACACAGCACAAAAAACGCCAACACTGTCATGATGCAGATGATACGAGTGAACTGATTGGTTGTCGCTGCGTCAGACTGGGCTAGACTTCCAGCTGGTCCCTCGGGCATTTTGCGAAGATAAGCAGGGGTCGTTTTTTGCGAAAAGGTATAATAGGCACCCTCTGCGTGTCACGTGGTAAACTGTTATGCGCCGTTGGATTGAGAAAAGTTCTAAAAAGTTCTAAAATGGTATAAAGGGTCTTATTTGTGACACTGGATACAGAGCCTAATTTTATGGCGGACGTTGCAGTTCTTTAAAACAACTGGTTATCTGTGAACAGAGCAATGAAAATAGCGCTAAAATATTATTAGCACAACGCGTCTGTGTAGTAAGCTCGCAATTGGCCCTTTTGAAGTATGGCGGACACAATAGGAGGGCGCACTTTGCAGTGGGTATAAAATCGACTAAAATGCAAAATAACTCAGTTTTTCACTTTACACTTATTAATTTTATTTATAATTCTGTCTATGTATTATAATTACAACATGTAAATCAAGTTTTTGGAAAGAAATACAATTGATAAAAAAATTCATACCCAAATGAAATTGCACCCTCTCCTTCTGTTCCGCCATACTTCTAAAAGGCTAATTCCAGCTTTTTAAGCAAAATAAGAACCCCACCCCACGACCCATGACCCCGAGGTACGTGCGCACATCATTGGTTTTGGGTGTAATTCATGACGTCATTGGTTTTTATGTGACATCATAACTTCTTGACATGACGTCATTAGGGGCGTGCATGGGTTCACTTTTTGGCATGGCAAAAAATAATCTCCACCCCAACCTCTGTCCCCATCCTCACGGGCCTGATAAACCCGAACGTTCGAAACCTAGTAAACTTTTGATGTAGCACAATTAGCTATAACAATTAACAATCCACAAAATATATATGTAGATTCTGTTTCTAAAAATAACGACAAAAGTTAGCCCATTACCTTGATTTCGCCAGCGTTGCAAACGGCTCCGTGAGAACCACAATTCAGGAACCGCGTATAGTTTAGATGTACATGTATCACAAAAAAGATTCAGGAAATACACGTCACCGTAAAATTGGTTTAACAAATACATGCATTGGCACCTTCAAATATTGTTTGCCTTTCATGTACAAACACTGCCCCCGCCGAGGCCAAAAAAAGATCCAGAATAATGTTATTTTTTTAAGGAGTACGATTATCCCCGAACAATAATATACCATGGTTTGAAATAGAAATATGACCTCTCCGCGCGCTCCGCGCACAAAAGAATTTCCAGACTTTAAAATATCGGGCAAACTAACATGACAAAAGACCACATATTTTGGACCACTTGGTCTAAAAACGTTCAGACAAGCATACCGGTACAGAAAATCGACGGAAATAATTTTATCGTATCTGGCACGTTTGAGTTAAATTTATTGATAATTTTCGTTATCTACCGTTTACTAAATGTTTACAATGTTTTAAACTGTAACATAATTGTGTTTTTTTACAAAATGGCATCATTACCGTTTTACTGTTGAGCCGAGTACGATAACAAAACAAATTTAAATCAATTTAAAAATATATACTTTGATGAGGGAGACAGTTCAATGTCATCTTAAGAATCTCAAAAACTATGGATGCTAGGATAGGGCGACAATTTGTGTGTAAAAAAAGGTATATTAGGGCGACACGCTCAATAGGGCGACATTTTGGTGTCGCCCTGATATTTTTATTTTTAAAAACAATTTGTTTAGGTCAAAAACCATTTTTTTTTTAAATCGAGAACCATTTTTATTAGGTCTTGAACTGTCTCTCTTAGGTCTGTAACCATCTCTGGAAGCTTTGGGTACAAAAATAAGGTGTCAATTTGAGTGACTCTTCCAGAAATTTCGGTGGTCCCCGGGGAGAGTCTTCCCGAAATGTCGCCCTATTGCTGCATCCAGAGTTCTTACAACTATCGTCTTATTAATCTCCTTAATCTGAACTGTCCGACACTACTCCTCGCACTTCTCCAGACTGTCCGCAATCTCCAATGAGAGGAAACGTGGTTTCCTCCGTGCCGTCCACACTGTCACGTGACTCAGACGTATCAGATTTGTTGAGGCTTGTCTTCCTAGAAACAAACCACAATAGACTACGTAAAACTAAGTGAAAAGTCATCATTTGTGTTTGGCCAAGGTATATGGGTCTATACACTAAAAACCAGCGATGTTTCCCTGCGCTTTAGCAATGGTCTTGGCAAATTACCAGCGAATGTCTAGACACCCGACGTCACACTTTATGGTAGTACAAACATATTTTCGAATCGGTAGAATGAATGTTCACGAGTTCAATTTTATGAATATGAGGTGAAAGATGAAATGTTTCATTCAACGAGGCGAAGAATGAATTGGCTTCTCACCCTTTCCCGCAACGATACTCCCACAGCGTTGCGATGAGTACCAATGCACCAGGCGCCAGATTGCCCATAGCAAACATGGTTGTCGTTACTTCAAAACCGTACCGATCGATCAAAAAGCCTCCTGATAAAGAACCTGCAAAAGACCTGAGGTGATACAAATGGACAAAGAATAATTGTTCTGTTACAAAATGAAATGAGGAACCATTTAAAAACGGTTTGCGATTTCCTTAATTTTTCATAAATAAATTAATTTTGAGTTAGAGCAAAATGCTGTTACATTCAAAACACTGACATGTTCGAATTAGACTTAGGCGAATCCTCTGAAACAAACAGGGATTAAAAGCGGCCCTAAATAGTCGCTCAGACGGGATTTGAACCACGGCCACAAAGATGGAAGACGAGGAAGGTGACGGTCTCGCTTACCCAAAATGGAAACAGCTGAGGAAAACGCCTGACGCCATTCCGTATGTTTCTGGTCCTTTGGGCAAATTATACAACCTGGCAAGGAAAGAAACATATCATTGTTGGTTTCTCATGCAATGGCTAAACGTTTTGTTTTATATATACGCGGCCTTCAAAACTTAGCACGCCAAAGGCACGTGCTTGGGACAAAATTGTTTCTAAAAGTATTTTGTTGATCATGCTTTTCTCTTTCCAAAACAAGCCACACAACAAATCTCCTGCGCCACTTAATATGCAATATGAATATTAATATTAAAATTCATATCCAATCACGACCAATGACTTACTCGGCAGTGACGACCATATCCAGAATGCTGGGTACACAGACCGCGCCCAGTGATAAGCCAATGAAGACACACGATATAACAAGTAATGGTAGATTACTGCCAAGGGTGGGAGAAAAACAGCAAAATATTGAATATTTATCGCAAAGAGCTGTGTATAATTTCTTCCATATTTAAAAAGGAATTATATTTTGCAAAGGAATTCGTTGAAAGATTTAAAGTTTAAATCTTGAAAAGTTGAACAGTTAAAGAAATAAAACGTCAAGTGAACACTTGCTATTTACCTGCTTAGAAATGGCATCAACCACGGCGACGGACCAATCAGAAGGAAGGAGATAGCGAACATGACGCAACCTCCAATCAGCATCACGCGCGTTGTGACCCGGAAGTGTTTCATCTAGGTCAAGGGTCAACATTGAGGGAACTTAAAGGTCAGCCTGTATCTAAACCAAACATTACATGAGCCCCTAAAAATCCCCCAAAATAGTTAAATCATCTTGTGCATATGATATAAGCTAGTAAAAAAATACCCAAATGTTTCACTGTGCTTTGACTGACCAGTGTTTTGATCCAGTTATCAAAGCAACTGACGTCATTATTTACGTGCTGCATAATTAAGAGGGATGCAAAATTCGCCAAGAAACATACATGTACATGACTTCTCCGCCACATCAAACTCTGTACAAAACTCATAGAAAACTGCGTATCACATGGACTTATCACCAGTTTATTTAGAATGTATCCGAAGAGGGGAGTTGCGCATGCGTACGTTCCTCCTTGGATGAAGAAGACAACACCGGCTTTGTCTGGTGACAGAAGACCAGTCTAAGGAAAATACAAACAACGACAATCGGATGAGAGCATGCAGACGAACAAGTGACGAGTATTCGTTCGGGATTCCGAACAGTGTTCGTTCGGGATCCTGAATAGTGTTCGTTCGGGATTCCGAATGCGTAACGAACTGTGAAAAGGGAAGATAACAGTGTAAAACAGCAGCTCTAAAAGAGAGCACACATATTAATTGTTTCGACTTTTCTAATTTAAAACTGACTTAATTAAATTATAGAATCGTACCTTTTGTGTGTGATAAGCGATGCCTACGTTGAAAAGGGCCAGACTAGACGTACTAACGACTATGGCTACAGCTATCGGCCAAACAGCCGGTATGCGAAGCAAACTCGTGGGCCCTTCTGTGTGTGATTCGTTGACGAACTCTGAAAATAAATAATAATATAATCGGCAACGTACCTGATATAATCTTCAGATTTAAAATAAACAGGAATAATATGCATTCCCACCTTGATTTGGCAAAACCACAACGTTGAGGGCGGTAAGCACGAAGCATAGTCCACCGAGGGTGTAAAATGGCAACCCATAACCTCCAGCCTGAGGAGAAAAGAATAAGATAAAAACTAGATTTCCTTTTTTTACTCAAAAAGTCGCGGCAATTTGACCGACACCAAAATGCTTAAAAGGAATTCAACACTTATAAAATGTTTTGCAAGACGCTGTAAACCACTGACCTCTAGGCCTATACAATGTACTGTATATCAACATACGCATGGCTATGCGAGAATTGAAGCAAGACGTCGGCCATCTTGCTTCAGATAAGACAGTGGTTTATCTAGACTGCTCCCCGGTCCATACGATCACTTGTATTCCACTTAACACATGTACTAAAAAAAACCAGTCCAGATAAGGCATTGTCTTTCCGTGAGCAAGATGGCGGACGTTGCTTCATTCAAAGTGTATTGAGAATTAACCTGATAAAGTATCGTTCCTATCACCGGTCCAATCATAAAAGCCAGCCCAGAAAACATCTCAAGCAATCCCAACATCTGCGGTGCATTCTCTGAATAATTCCCGCCAACCGTTGCCATGGCAGCAATCATGGCGGCCGAGGAACCGAGCGCCTCCACGACGCGCATGAGCAGTGCTGACGTCACGAAAAGGGTGCCATTTTGGATTTTGTCAAGGACGCTGTATGCAAGAGGGAAAAATATGTCGATTGGTTCTAGGTAGTATACGTTTTCTTCGAAAATAAATCGAAGAAAACATTAAAAACGGTTCGTTAATTTTAGAAAGAAAAAAATGCAAATTACCCAAATATTATGTTGGAACAGGCACACACTGCAGCACCGAGCAGAAATACAACTTTCCCGCCGAACCTCGAGACCTTTGTTCATGTATATACAAAACAAAAATAATATTGGGCGTTAAATGGAATAATAATCCTCATGAAAGGACACGTACTAACATTTTGTATTCCGGTGTGTGAGTAAAAACTAAAATCTGTCGACGTTCCAAGATGGAGACACTATAGGCGACGTGTTCAGACACTTACTGTGTTGGCCAATGGTGGCCCTGCTAAAACTGACGTAATGGAGAATGCACCAATAACAAGGCCGGCCGCCGTCTGATTGGCTCCCTTCTTGATTGCCTGAAAAAAATCAACCAATAAAAACATCAGATTGATTGCCAATTCCGGGCGGTATATTTTGCCCGAAATCGCTCAAAATCGCCCAAATCCTTGGCACAAAGTACCTTTAACCAGAACCAACTAAAAAATAACAATGAGATAAAGTGTAAAAACCATCTCGCAAAATGCAAACGCTGGAAGCACTTGTTTACAAAATTAAAAATACTTACCTCAGAAGGAAAGAACGGTGCAATGATGGAAGAAGAAAACCAGACCGCCATGTAGAGGGCGCTCATCGAGGCAAAGTGACACCATTTGCGTCCGGCAACCATGGTTACTCGCGCCAAATCCCGGTTACTAAATCTAGGTTTGCTTTCCGCGGTGGGTTGAATTGTGCAGCTGCTAAAAAAAAGACAGACGCGTTATTTTGGCGCCTTAAACAGTGTGCCAAAGCAAAACAGTTGCCTGCATTTTCGTCTTTTTAAAACCCCAAAACATAAAAACGATTCAAATTTGCACATAGGACCGTTACCATTGCGGTTGCTATAGACCGTATCAAATAGCTGCCATCTTGTGGGGCACCTTTTGTTACTTAAACTGTTCAACAATGTAAAGACAATATGTGCAACCATACATTTCCTCGAGGAACAAAGAATCTGACGCCCCTTACCGTGTTTGTGCGTCGTTTGCGAGAGGAACGAATCTTCTAAACCGTTATCAACATGTTGCTTGATTATACTCAAATATGCCGTACTGAAGACGATGGATGTTATGAAGCGCCATCGTGTAGGTTGAATTGTTCCACGAATTCCACAAATATTTCAAGAATACAAAGTTTCAAACCGAATACTGCAGCCTGCTGCAGCTCGCTTTTCTCGAAATATCTTAGTTAATCTAAATGCATTTCGATTCCTCTGTATAACGCTGTGCACCATGCAAGCAACCAGTATAAACGGTTCGATTTCGTTAATAATTTCTTCACTGCTGTGCTTTCTGCAAATGTTTGTTTAAGAAGAAAAATCAATAACATTTGCTTGGGATAATTAGCTTTACTTTATTAACGCCTGTCCTCTTTACCGAGCACCTGGCACTGTTTGCGTAGGTCAGTTTTACATGCATATACACAGTGTGAATACCACGGCCACGCCCCGCCCCGCCCCGTCAAAGGAGTTACGTCATAATGACTGTCACTGCTTCATGACGCAATCTGCGAACACCCCTGGAACGTCATCAGCACCCACGCTACACATCGCTGGTGTCCTGCCACATGTATATTAATTGAACTACTCAGTAGGGGCGTTCGAGATGCTAACACCGGGTAACACCAACTTACACCGGAGCGTTCTTTTAGCCATCACGTGCTACACAAATTAGTCTGCCCCGGTGGCAGCCACCACTACCCGAGCTCGCGGCTGTAAATGACGTCGTCTAGTAACCGCGAGTAGTAAAAAATGGCGGAGTTTGGAATCGCGACGTGAGTACGAAGAAAAACACTTTTTTATGACACAAAATATGAGGGAATAGGGCCGTAAATACATTTTGCTGAATCAGTAGATGTCTGTGAGCATCGACGAAGTTTATTTCGGTACTTTAGGGCAACTATTTTTGCGTGGCGCCGGCTTCATTTTTCATCCTGAGTCAAACGATAACGGCGTTTAATTATAAAGCCCCACCCGGCAACAACCTTTGACCACGTGTTCCCAGAATTCAAAGCGAGACCCTGTGTCGTTCGTTTTGCATCTTCTGGGGGCTTCCCCGGTGTAAACACCCCGTTACCCGGTGTAAGCATCTCGAACGCCCCTAATGTAAGGGAACAGGGTTTTGGTACCCGTGTTTATTCTTATACGGTTTCAAAACTGATTTGCATATCATGACGTTTATTCAAATGAGTGGGCGGTTCGTTGCACAGAGGGCCAATGGCAAGATGACATTTCATCAGTATCCTTCAGGATTCGTCCACTATTAAAATTAGGGTAGTCATTTTTCGATCAAGATAAAATTACTAAGGCGTATTTCGTATTCCCGTTAGATTCGCCTAAAAACAGCAGAAAGCTGAATAGAGTATTCTCAACGGGGTGCGTCTCTTGCGCGTGCACGAACCGCTATTCGCCGTGTTGCGAGTGCTCGTCCAAGGCGCTCTATCTTAAGCGGGCCTCCCACTGTGCGATTTTTGCCACGATTCCCCTACGAATTGGTACGATTATCGGAGACTGCCTATAGACTCTCCACACAATCGTAGCCAATCGTACCCAATCGTAGCTAATCCGTGGCAAAAATCGCACAGTGGGAGGCCCGCTTTAGCTATAGTGTTGGAAACGTGACGTTAATACTCTCAATGCAATGAAGGCGACGTCCAACCTGGGCTAGCCATTGCCTAGCAACCAACAGTCAGGTTGCTTTATGCCATTTTGTTCTACGAAAAATACGGTATTCTTGGGTTTAAATTTCTTGACAACCGGTTGCTATCCGCCATTACTGTGTCAATACGTCCTATGGCACGCCAAAACGAAAATAATTGACGCATATTTTCGCAAATGTTGCGCAAGAAAAAAGAAGGTTGGCCGTTGGCATGACTTTTAAATGTTGATAGACTGTTTAAAACCGGCATACCGTGCTTTTGTTGGCAAGTTTTTAAAAATGTTGAGACTTGTTTTTCAGGATTGAAGGTAGAACTATCAGTGTTAAATTATTTCGTTACGGCGGCCATGACAGGGGACAGTCACATTGTCACTGTGCGTCAAGCATGAAGAATCAATTTCTATTGTCACATCATTTAAATATGAAAATCTTCCCCCCTGTCATGGCCGCTGGTGCAAAAGCTCTATACCAAAGGATCCATGTCTCATTTCCTTCAGTTCAGTATCGAAATACCGCTTTCGTTTGCATTCAAGTGGCGGCCATTTTGACTGCATGCCCAGCTATTTCGCACGTCCACAAAATGTGGCCTTGACGCTCGCGTGAAGTGGTCCGGGTATAACGCGAGGCAATTATTTCTCCGAAGTAGCGAGAACGGCTTGCTTAACTCGCTCAATTGAACCCATTGATATCGTTATTATTATTATTATTATTAAATTTTTGACACAGTCAAGGGTCGTGAACAAGACCTATACGGTCCGTATAAAATCACTCCCCGGGTAAAAAGATAAAAGATTAAAAATATTAAAAAGAAATCCCAGATAAAAGATAAAAGGAATTAAAACACAATGTAAAATATTAGGGCCTACCGGTATACTACAACTATATGAGAAATTAAAAGAAAGTACGAAATATAGTAATGTATTGATAAAATAACGTTGCTCCCTGGGAATATGGTAAAAGGTATGCTAAAACACAGTGAGGTACAAATGTCCTGCCATACCCAAGTCCATTATAACAAGCATGCCATACGTGAAATGGTGCCAAAGTTACAGATACGGGTAATATTGCAATCAATATACCTACCGCTTCACCGTTTACTTCGCGTCTGCCGAGTTTAAGAGTTTTAGCGAGGTGTTCATTGCTTTGCTTCCATAATTTATGCAGAACTGGCTTTTCCCGTTAGTTTCAGCAAACGCCCGCATCTACACTAAAAAAGCCCAAATGTATCATTTTCATATGTATTTTTTAAACAATTATCATTTTGTATGATGAGGGTTCGAATCCCAGTCGGGGCATTGCAATTTTCTCGTGTTTCTAAATTCATCTCTAATTATCATTTTGCATGTTTTTCCATGAATAGCGTCTGGTGTCCTGACGTACTTCCTTTCACATGCACACTAAGTATCCACTTGACCAGACTATTTTTTGTTGCTACGTGGTGCACGCGGCAGGTGAATCCGCACGCACCACGCTCGACTCATTAAGAAATTATGATACAAAATCAACCAATTTGAAGTTAAAACCATAGATTTCATTTATTCAAAAGTGCATTCAATGATTGAACCACTAACCCTGATATAAGGTCAGAGTTCACAGTATGCTAATTTTATAGTACATAAGTCTAACTGCGCATGCGTAGGTCTATATACTCGTATTGGTGTTTGGAGTCAATCTGGTCGTTTTTTTCTGTACACTGTTCAAGCAAAATTCAATAATGACCTTGCCAACAAAACACTGATCTATATACACTGGACTGGGTACGGTATAGAGATACCCTTAATGGATCAGGTCACAATTCTCTGTGTGTTACGTGTTAGTGTTAGTTTAACAGATAAATCTGTTAACACAGCATTAATCTTGACCTCTAACTGAATGCCCAGGTTAACACTGTTAACAGACGTTAACACCGTGTTAATTCTCTGCACTGTACACAGGGCGAAGTCAAAACTCTGTGTTGCGTGTTAGTGTTAGTGTAACAGATCTGTTAACTTTAATAATCAGAATAATTAGAACACCGTGTTAACTCGATGTTAACATGGTGTTTAGGACGTGTTAGTGTTACATCTCATGTTAGTTCAACAGCTCCTCCACTTACGCCATTACTTGCGCAATAATTTATGGCGTAAGTGGACTTGCGCAATTGCGTAAAGTTTCGTGAAATCGGTTGCTGGGGCCAATTTCATGGTGCTGCTAAGCAAAACAATTTGCTTAGCACAGCATTCATTTGCCTTATAAAATGAATTACAAACCAAAAATATTGGCCAACTTGTGTTCTTTGCAAGAGTAGGAGAATACTCTTCAATACACATCACATACAATTTTGGCTGGCAATCAATTTTTTGCAAAATAAAGCAAACAAATCCTGTGCTACACAAATGTTTGTGCTTAGAAGCGCCGAGAAATTGGCAACTGGTTTAAGATGGCCGACATTTGCTGGTTTAAGATCACATACATTTGCTGTTGTACAC
This sequence comes from Henricia sp. BOLD:AAB3569, assembly GCA_037783545.1. Taxonomy (NCBI): domain Eukaryota; kingdom Metazoa; phylum Echinodermata; class Asteroidea; order Spinulosida; family Echinasteridae; genus Henricia; species Henricia sp. BOLD:AAB3569. The sequence goes on along the minus strand of JBBELK010001141.1, from coordinate 83,851 downwards.
TGTCTATTGTATAGAGATCAATGGAACAAATATAAAGAACCATCATAGGGGCATTATTGAAACGGCTGGCCTCGGCTTCGACTTCGTTGATTGAAGAAAGGTTCACGAAATGTCTGGCTACAGCTTTAACTCCATATATACATATCTAAGTACTTGTAGTAATTGGGAGGTTTAGATGCATTTTCGAAACGTGAACGCAAAATGCTTATAGTATTGGTCGTATCATGAAGAGGTCTAAGAACCCAGGTCAAAGTGACTATCCGGGAATTTTGAAAATTCATCAGGGAAACCCTGGGAATATTTGTTTTCACCAAATGCTGGGAATCCTACCAGGCTTCAACTCAGAACCCAGTTCTAGCCAACCAGCCACTTCTTACAGGTTTTACAACAATGTCATTCTAAGCCGAAGTCCGTTACTGAAGTCAGCCGTTTCGAAAACGTCGTACATGTATATTTCTCCTGGAAACAAGGTTGCACTGCAACAATAAAGACCATCTAAAACACCTACAAGTTACAACCTTCTTCCCAATAAATTCTTCAAGTCAAAATATTGCTACATGTACCATGTATCTTGTCGGCATCATAAAATAATTAATATGGTTTAAAGAATCAAAAACGAGTCGATTATCAGTTATTTTGTGCGCGTCACGACTTTACCGTTAATGGCCTATAAATACAGTCTAGCACTTTAAAATTTGGAAAAATTTGAAAAATACTAAATTTCATGGACCGTGGCATTAAAAAGGGGTTTTAAAATGGTAGTTTACTTTTGGTCGTCTATTTGCACTCAAACTTGGGATGAGAGAAAAATTGGTAATGGCATTATCAGGATTTGAACCGGAGACCTCTGACTTACGGGGCAGATGCTCTACCAACTGAGCTATAAGGCACAGTTGGTAAGGTTTTCCCTATGGACCCAATTTTTCTCTTGGTGTTGCATGGTAGCGCAACTGGGCAACGTAACGAACGCAATATCTGGTATGCTGCACTCAAATATAGTAATTGTAATTGCCATAGTAATTGTGCCATGCTGAATGAAAGCAGTGGTACCACGCACTATGAAAACAAGTCACACATGGGCCAATGTTTCGGGTGAGGGAATTAAGACCAGCTGGCCGTTTGTAATTCATCGTCTTCTCCTCACGGGTGTCCTCACGCTTGCGAGCGACAGTGCAATGGGCACTTTTGAGGAATCCTTGGTTTCAGTACCAGAAAGTAGTACTAATAATAACAATAATTAATAAAATTCCACCAATTCAAGGTTTCAATGCCACTATCCATACGAATACACTAAAATCTTAAACTCATGGAATATACACAAGTTAATCATACAACATATTTAACCTGTAAACGGCCACTTGATTTATACGTCAGTCACAGTAAAGTCAAATACAAGTATCGAAGTATTAATCGCCGTAGAAAGTTCAACGCTCGACAAAAACTGTTCACTCGTCACAAACATTTATCGAGCATTCGACAACTGTCCTATGTACTCATGCACAAACTACACAGTAAAGTACGTTAACATGTCACTCGTTATTATTCTTGTACAGCAATGTAAGCGTGAAAAAATGTTTTAAACAGTGCATCCATACAAATTTATTTCGAATTTTAATAATTACAGCTACCTAGATAGTACTTTCCGTTATCAGGAAAAAGCCACAGAAACTAGGATAAAATCGTGTTTTATCGTTTGCGATATCTAGTCTTAATATCAGTAGTATTTACACTTGCAAATTGTCTTTTCCTTCATACATATAAGTTATTTGAAGCTGCTTTTACATTTTATTTACAACTAAAACGTTTTGGATATATTTCTTCAAAGTTTAGTAAAGTAGCAGTCTGAAATATACAGAATACGTGAAAGCAAGTATTAAAGACGTCACTAGCATTCTACAAAAAAATGTTTAAGTTTTCATTCATAAATACCTTAGACAGTTTACGCATCCCTATTGGCTGAGAGACGTCACGTGGCCAGTCTTAAGTGGATGATAAAGACCGGGCAGTCTTAAACACTTTTAAGCCTGGCCCGCGCCTGTGTCCTATTCAGCGCTTATGGAACACGCACACAGAAACTGCACACGCCCGAAAGCAAAATGTGCACTGTGACAAGTAGCCGGTCGTGTGCGTGCGCGTATAACACGCTTGCATTACGCGTAACGCGCGCATTGAACAAAAACAACTTGACGCGCAGCAGTTTAAATGCGGTCATGCATGTAACTAATGCAAATCATTGCAAAATGACGAGATTATCGAAGAATTTTGTTGAGTTTTACCGTTAAGGTAAAAAGGTATTTATGAATGGGAATAAAAGTGGGTTTGGTCAGTCTAAATCCGTTTAAAACTAGCTAGGGGCCTGGATGCTGATAATGGCCCTCGCCTGCGGCTGGGGCCATTATCACTCGTCCAGGCCCCTAGCTGGTTTTAAATGTATGTTTAAGACTGGCCAAACCCAACGTGTAGACTTAGAAATGAGTTAACGTTATACCGTGTCCGTGTTTTAAACTGGTTTTAGAACTGTACATGTAGCTTAGAGCTATTTAGACCTTGTTATTCTCGTATAAAGGCAGACAATTTTAGTATTTCTCTATTTATAGATCATGTGACATTTGTTTACACTTAAAGCGCCCTCTATTGAAATCATGCCTGTCGTACACTCGCATCATGCTTTGTATAATATGCCCAGAGAATGACATCAAAGATTGCACAATTCAAAGCCGATCCTGTTAACATGCTGATGACCAGTTGCGACCAAGATGACACTACTTTGTTTGCAAATTACATTGTACTCCTAACTGAAATGCCACAGATTTTCTGCTTATAAATTAAGATAAACCTTTGTTTTACAGACAGCTTTCTTTATCAATTGAAGCTTGCTACTGTTTTGGGAGAAAGACCATGTAATTGATGGTTGAAATGTAAAGGAATAAAGAATGTTGTCGAGATATAAGCGAGCAAGGAACTTATGTTAAAAACAATAGAAAACAAGAAAATATCGAGACCATAGTGTCAGAACTTTGGCACACCAGACCTGCCAACCCTCCCGGATTTTGCAACTGATTCTTCGAGAAAATGACTAGTTTTGCGAGTCCCGACATGGATAAAAACCCTCCTGGATTGTCAATTAACAACCTTGGGGATTTTTTAGATGTGTTTGGAGTCACAGAATGCAACTGTTTTCCCAGATGTCTTCCCCAAATTTCCTGGAGGGTTGGCGCCTCCGGCACAACCATTTCGCAAAAACGTGTTTAAAACTGCCCTCTAAATAATCAAATTTAGTTATTTGGCAATGATGGTTCTTAATAATTGGGAAGTAAAATCATTCTTATTTGGGCAACTTTTTGGCAAATGCTTAACAAAAGAATTTTGAATTGGCTGAGGCTCGACAGGCCATGCCGCATTTCTATCGCACTTCTGCAGAATTATTATGGCAAAAACATTGCGTAGTTTCACAAATAGTTTTTCTGCCGCAGTTTTGTCATGTAAAATCGGTGTTCTATGCAGCTCAAGTTTGGTGTGTAAAAACAAGCCGTAGGTGCCCCCGTGACAGTGCCCCCGTAAAACTACAGAACTCCGCAAAAATCTTGCAGTAAAATTTTGTAAGCATGAAATCGAGCAACAGAAATTTAAAAAAGAATTCATACTAATCTAATTAAACTTTGTCAATAAATGGGAAAAAAATTTAAAATCTATCATTGAAGAATTATTTAAATAAATTTTTACCGTCGTTCAAGACATAAAATTCTGGCTAATAAAACTACCATAGTTTTAAAAAGTGCAAATGCACAAATAAGTGTTTTGAGTAAGGCCAGCTCCTCATAATTACATCATTATTAGCTACAAGGAAGAAATTAAATAAAAATACGATGGAATTTGATAAAATTTGAAATATTACTTCAATTATTAAATGTACCGACAATCTATCATACATTTTTTGAATAATAAGTTTGTGATATTTGCATAAAATGCTGTAAAACGTCAGATTGGCTTAGTATTAGAGTTGTAGTCGAGTCCTCACAAACCATCTCAAGGCCATCTCAAGTCCTCACAAGTCCCTGGGTCTTAACTCAAGTCACAGGCTATTCAAATGAACTCCAACAACGGCATTCTTTTGTGCATGTTCATCCTCTGCTTCTTGTTGCTGGACTTGTGCGGGACTTGTCGCGGACTTGTGATTTTATCAGCTCTGGACTTGTGATGGACTCGACTCCAACCCTGCTTAGTATGTTTTAGTCCAGCCTAAACATGTCTCAGTGAAGGCGTTTTTCTCGTCCTCTGTTTAGAATCTTTCCGTAATGTCTTAAATTTGTCTTGAATTTTGAATTTCAACCATCCAAAAGTTTACCTAAATCTAGGTCTGCATACGTTAAAATATCCACAATGCAACTCTCATCAACGGTATACGTCATAGTACAAATAACATGCATGAGAAAATCTTATACAGTACTGTCAATGAACTTGTAAATATCAATTAGATTTTTAAGTCTAAATACCATTCTCTTCTTTAAAATTTTTATAGTTTTTTTCTATAGCTATCAATTTTAATAGATCATTGTACTTTCAAAACGATTTCATATGAATTTTATACACCATCAATTCATTGCACAGAAATTGGCAGTTTTCGTGGTTACCACAGCCTTGCTATAGTAACACTAAATTGTCAACAATTCGATAATCATTCTTCTATTTTAAAATCGTCTGTTTACAGTTTCTTTTCGAGATGTTCACCAGCTCGGAAAAGTTGCCAATTGTTATAAATTATACATTCCCCACGACACCAACCCCAAAATTTTGCAGATTATTATAAAAATTGTATGCCGAGATTACAGTGCTACCAATTACCGGGGTTGACTTGCCCCAAAAATTTTACTCGCAGGTTTAGTGTGTCCTCGGAGCACAATCCGTAAAAGCTCCCACACTGTCGTTGCCATGTGCATAGTCAGAAAATAATTCTTTGTGTTTTACACTTGTGTAAGAGATGATCTTGGCAAGAGATTCTACAGGTTTAAGTTTGTAGTGTGGACAAAATCTCCAGGCTACCCGGGGTAAAAAGTTACCCGGGGTAAAAGTTACCCGGAGTAAAAGTTACCCTGATGAACAATGAGTAGTGTGAAAAGGGCTCAATTTAATTTCAATTGATTTTCACGTCAATCACATTAATGTTTGAGGCGATATCTTCATATCAAAGGAATGCAAGTTTCAAAATTTCCCCGATGCGTCGTGTCTAGTCATTACTGGAGTAAACAAATCTCAAACCTGGCCTTCGTCACTCTTCATAGCGACTAGTCGCGCCTGTTCGCGTCGCGGGCTCGTCTGTCCGTCGTTGCTGTTCAGCGCGGGTTCCGTGTTTCGCCGCTTGATTTTTGACTTGGACTTTTTTAGCATGGTGGCCTGGTTAAGAATAAAACAGAGGGATAGTTAAAAATTGAGAAGTTTACAGCCATGTTCGCACTTCACGAGAAAGCGAGCACAAAAGCAAACATGAACCCAAACCTAACGCACATTTGACGTTATATATCGTAGCGAACAATCACTCACTTAAGAATTACATGTCTTTAAAAATAGTATACATGATTGGTAAACTGTTACAAATAGTTTTATCCCTCTGTGTGATTGAAGATATGCATGATTAAAACCAACCTGAGCAAAAACCAGCTCCGTACTTCGTCTAACTTTTGAGAAAACAGTCAAAAAAGGGTTTGCATTCATTTCGCCCCAAAACCACTTCGCCCTGAACCATTTCGCCCTGAACCACGGCCTGTGCACTAAGTAGTCTTGGGGCGAAATGGCACTTGGGCGAAATGGTTTTGGGGCTAATTGAATTTTCGTCTCATGAGACGAAAACTAATTGTTTTACTCATTTCTCAAAGACTATAGCACTTCAGACAAAACCATTTCAGGGGAAGTTTTCTACGGTCATCATGTTTATATTGTGTAAGTTAGGCGTAAATCTGTGAACATTTCTGATTACCAATGATGTACACTGCCTTTAAACTTTCTGTGAATTCACAGTACGAAAAGTTTACCGTGCTGTCAAATTCGCTTTCGAGTTCTCGAAGTATGAACCGGGCTTATTAAGGCATACAGTAAACTTATTGCGGTGCTCTTCAATAGACCAACTAATGCAAGCATTGAGAGAAAAATCATATGGTCTTCATCAGGATTCGAACCGAAGACCTTCGATTCTCCAAGTACACCAGGCAGATGCTCTAACAGCTGAGCTATAAGACACAGTGGTGAGAGAAAAAAAATAATATGGTCCTTATCAGGATTGGAACCAACCTGTAAAGCTGATCGGCAAACCACAACTTGACCTGCTAACTGCATCCACGGTTCACCGTCCACTTGTACTGGCATGTCGGTGTTTAGCCATATACGGATCTGGGGGTGCAAAGTTACGGAATGAAATCTGCTAATTTGACTTGAAGTAGGTGTTTGTAACAATGCATGAAATGTATCCATCTGCAATACCATTTCATGGAGCTGTTTAGCAGCCAATTTTGGCTCCTTTCTAAACCCCGTGTACAAATTTCCAATATACGCTCGTAACCGGGACGGCCTAAAATGTAACACACGTGTCCGTCCCGGTTACGAGCGTAAATTGGAAATTTGTACACAGGGTTTTTAGAAAGGCACGTTGTCACACTATTTGTAACCCTTTTTGGGCCAAAGTTATCTCTTCAGAACAACTGAAACTTATTTCTTTTATTTTGAGACCAGACAAAGGTATTTTCTGGAAAATATGGTCTGTGTTGCCAAAATGCCCCTTTACGGTGGAAAGACTCACATAACGTTAGCACAACTTCTGCTACAGTAAGCACACCTTTTCAGCCAAGGGGCTGTCTGAAGTTGGCAACATTTTCACGGTTCTACAAAGCATAAAAAGGGGGAGGTGGGTCGAGGGCCGCGTAGGACTTTACAAAAAAATGCTGATAAGTAGTATTTCGGGGGGAGGATGGAGAGTCTTGAAAAATACTACGCTCTGTAGAACTGTGAAAATGTTGACAAGTTTAAACGGCCCCCAACGCTACAAATTGGCCTCAGCCCTTCATGAAGTTGGCTCATTATGAATGAACACAACCAAAAAGTTTAAAAAGAGAGCTATTTTCTGAGTCATTTTGCTTACATTTGCCCCTTGCGCTAGTCTTATTCCCGTCCTCAACCCGCTCTGTATTTGCCCCAGGTGGACCACGCCCGTCAGTCCTACCAATTCCAAGAGTCCGTCGTCATGACGACACTTCTGAAAGGTTGTGTCTTGGTTGTCTACGCCCCATGGATCAGCACCGCCTCCCCAACTATGAGATAAAAAATAATATAATAATTTTTTGTGTAAATAAATTGAGTACACTTCGACTGGGAAATAACACTTCTTGTGTGCAAAACTGTGTGGGGTACCGTTGCCAAGTGGTTTAGGTCGTTGAGTTACAACACTCGGGTGACAACTTTGTGTTGCGGGTTCGATACCCGGTCGTGGTATCTGTGCCCTTGAGCAAGGCACGCAACCGCAATTTGCTCCATCCTTCGGGAGGGATATAAAGCCGTTGGTCCAGTGTGTCGTGTTATGCACTTAAAAGATCCCAGATTCTTTCATGAAGATTAAAGGGATTCCCCAGTGTCTCTGGCCGTTGGCTGCCAATGGCGCCACCCACCTATGTATCTCGATGTTTAGGTGGAAGACACTTGAAAGCTTCTTGCATCTCAACCTATGGGCCACGAATTGAAGTTCTATAGACTCATTAAAAATTACAAAAATAAGACACCAATGCGGTTTCCCAATTTGACAAGTAAATCTATAGACTAATACCTTGAGATATTAAGAATAAGCATCCCTTCGATTGACGGAATCTCAATCTGTCTGCCATCCACTTCAACTCGTAGTTCCTTCTGCAGTTCCTTGCAAGACGTTCTGCGACCCAACTTACGCATACCAAGACGGAAGTAGACGCCTTTGTTATGCAACCTGTGGGAAAATATCTCGTCAATTTGACTACATATTTCTTTGGCAAAGATACCAGCATTTCATGAAAACAATTTCTCGAGTTTCTCTGATGAATTTTCAAAAATTTTGAGATAATTTTGAGCGATTCTGAGTCCGACATACCAATCATGCAGTGGACCTAATACCAAAAAACAGGAGTTGGCATTAACCCTTAGACATGCACTGCACATACAATTACACAGAGACTCAATGGTGAGACTCCAGAAGCGCTGTACCCTGGGGCTATTAATCTGTCAGACCATTGGTTGCAAAAAGCCATTTACACTGTAACTGGGCCAGAAGAAGGTTACAGGACTGAACCGGTTTACTCCAGTTTGAACCAGATTCAACCAGTTCCAACTCACCTGCTATTAAACTTCTCTGGGTTTTTCCTCCCTGGCCATATGAAACTCCGGGAACAATGGATTGAACCGGTTTGCACCAGATCCAACCAGTCTCAACTCACCTGCTATTAAACTTCTCTGGTTTTTCCTCCCTGGCCATGTGAAACCCCAGGCACACTGGATTGAACCAGTTTGCACCGGTTTGAACCAGATCCAACCTGTCTCAACTCACCTGCTATTAAACTTCTCTGGCTTTTCCTCCCTGGCCATATGAAACCCCAGGCACACTAGACTGAACCGGTTTGCACCGGTTTGAACCAGATTCAACCAGTCTCAACTTACCTGCTATTAAACTTCTCTGGTTTTTCCTCCCTGGCCATGTGAAACCCCAGGCATAAATCGGCGTCGATTCCGATACTGAAGTAGTTGTTCATAACAAACATGTTAGGCATGTCTTCATTTCCTGAACTGCTGTTGGATGAGTTGGACTTGTTGTCGCATTCCATGAGTTTGGACTGATCCGTCTCGAAGATCACTGTCCATCTGTGTAAAAAAAGTTCATTCCGAAACATGAATTCTCATGAAATTCATGCGGCTAGTTTAACAAAGTCAATAAGTACATCTTGTATGGGAAAAACCAGTCTGTGGTATGGTGTCTAATTGAAATTAAAAAAAATAAAAAATGGTACATTTTAGGCCAGGACATTTTAGGCCATGTTCACACCGACAAGTCCAAGACGTGATCCTTCCGATTTAGATCCAACACGAAATGGTACTCATCGGAATTTGAACCCAAGACCTCCGACACACCAGGCAGATTCTCTATCAGCTGAGCTATGAGGCACATTGGTATACTCCCTCATGTTTCCCCCAAGACCTCTGACACACCAGGCAGATGCTCTATCAGCTGAGCTATGAAGGCACAGTGGTATACTCCCCTCAGGTTTCCCTAAGGACTCTGACACACCAGGCAGATTCTCTATCAGCTGAGCTATGAAGGCACAGTGGTATACTCCCCTCAGGTTTCCCCCAAGACCTCTGACACACTGGGCAAATTCTCTACCAGCTGAGCTATGAGGCACAGTGGTATACACCCTCAGGTTTTCCCCAAGACCTCTGACACACCAGGCAGATGCTCTACCAGCTGAGCTATGGAGGCACAGTGGTATACTCCCCTCAGGTTTCCCTAAGACCTCTGACACACCAGGCAGATTCTCTACCAGCTGAGCTATGAGGCACAGTGGTATACACCCTCAGGTTTTCCCCAAGACCTCTGACACACTGGGCAGTTGCTCTACCAGCTGAGCTATGAGGCACAGTGGTACACTTCCTCAGGTTTCCCCAAGACCTCTGACACACCAGGTAGATATTTGACCATCTGAACTGTGAGACACACTGGTATCTACTGCACAAAAAAGAGCCATAATGCCACGGTAGTCAGGAGCCTAGTTTTGTTCACACGAGGGCGCTCTTGTAAAAAAAAATGTGTGCGCACACACACATTTATAAAAATTCATTTGTAATTGTTTTCTCATAAAACGATATGGGCAGAATCCTGACCTGTCGAGTTTAACTTCTTCAGAATCTACAATGGCTTGCAAGATGGAGTAGAGTTCATCACCTTGCTGGTAGCCGCCGCCCCACTTGAGGACTCGTGATAGGTCGTTACCTGGGGGTCAACAAACAGGTCAAAGGTCACATTAAAACGCAACGGTATCGCAATGTTTCTACTAAAGTATGATGTCAGTTGGAAAGGTCTAACTGGGTCCAAACATTCACTGGTAATCTGAAATGTCCATTGCTAAAGTGCAGGGAAACGGTTCACCCCAGCCCACGGTGCCGTCACCGCTGCATATCAAGATACGATACTCTAGCTTGGTTCTATTGCCCGGCACATAGTCTTCTATCTCACCTGTTCCTAAGGGCAATATGGCAATAGCAGGATTACTGCAGACTGATTCTTGCCCTACGTCATCTAGACACTGCAACACCCAGCCCACGGTACCGTCACCGCCACATATCAAGATACGATACTCTTGTAGTTGACTGAATGCGTGCAACCTGTTAACAGAGAAGTAGTATCGGAAGAAGTCATTGAAAGTCACATTGCATGCTCAAATTTAATTCTAGGACTGTGTTCACATTGCGGAAATTGTTTCTTTTGACAGTTGCCGCGAGTTGCTCATATTCTACTTTTTGGCAACTAGTTGCGGTCAGTTGCGTCGATGTACGCGTAGTTGCAACTAGTTGCCGTCAGTTGCACGTGTGTGTCTGAATACGTGCGCACACATCGACAGCAACTGCAAGCAACAGTTGCTTCCAGTTGCATGGTCAATGTACTCCAGGCTTTACCGAGTTGCCGTGTCGATGTGCGCGCTCTGAAAAGTGCACGATCTCATTTGCCGCTAGTTGCGCAACTGATCAGTTGCTGTCGATGAGCGCGCTACGCACACATCAACAGCAACTGATCAGTTGAGTTGCTTCTAGTTGCAATGTCAATGTACGCTATGCATTACAGTTTAATTTGATCTTTGTTAGCAATTGCCTCATGTAAACAGTACCGCTCTTCATTCAATCTTCGTTCAATCTTCGTTAAGTTTGACGTGTACGCACACTTCATTAACTAACAATGTGTAACTAATCTTCAAACGAAGCCAATTCCGTAATGCGAACATGGTCAAGAGCACACCAATTTAAATTTAATTTAATAAAAAACTGACAAGAGACAGTTTGGCCAATAAACAATTTGGAAGCAGCTTACCCGGGCAAAGGACCACCTTGACACAAGTTGAAGACCTGATAAGGATTGACCATCTTAGACAGGATATCAAAGACTTCAATTCCTTGGCATCCTCCGCTCTTGACGTTGATGAACAGAAGGAGGGGCGTGGCTTCAGGTCGCAGGCATTCAATCTGAAAACAATGCGAAGAAGGGGATGATGCGACATTCTGTTGCACGTACGAAAAATATTTGTTGGCGTCGTTAAACGACCAAACCTGGCGTCAAGCAACAGCCATTGAATTCAGATATGGACTATGTTTACATTTGAATGGCCCTCTATTAAAAATACCTGCTGCTTAAGGGTCGATGTCAAAGGTCACAATTCAAAGCCAATCTGCCTCAGAATAATGGTGGACTCTTCAATAGCACACATGTCTACTCCTGGCACTGTTGCCATTATTATTGCTGCCATCAGGGAATCACCAGAACCAGTTCACTTCAACTAGGTGGCTGCCCGGCCAAGGCGCGCAACCCTATCAGCAGTTAGATTGTGGCATTCCCCCTACAGGGTACTCCTGGCACTGTTGCCATTATTATCGCTGCCATCAGGGAATCACCAGAACCATTTCACTTCAACTAGGTGGCTGTCTGACCAAGGCACACAACCCTATCAGCACTTAGATTGTGGCATTCCCCCCCAACAGCTCCCTAAATATCACCCAGTGTCTTGCTGACGGACACATACATTAGCACTAGTGAGGCTTGAGCCTAAAACCTTTTAATCATAAGCACGGCTGTGTAGCCTCTAGACCCCCAAAAAATGATGACAATCTAATGTCTGCAGTGAATATCTTACATGAATTTCTGGAATGAAGATACAATTGACTGGCTTATCATCATAGGTAGCGTCTTTGAGGACATGATAAGCTTGAATGGCCGCATCGTGGTCCTCAAAAGCTATTATTGCTGCCCCTGGAGGTTTAAACACAACATCAACTTAAACATTGGTGATAGCAATGCCAATGTGCACAAGAACGAATAAACCATTTGCTGTGGCGGCCATGATGCACAGTGACTGCCCCTAAGATGGCCGACATGCAAATGGTCTATACCCTTTGGTGGAAGTACATGTTCAAAGTAGAAAACTTCCAAAGAATGCGTGTGCATCAATTTCACACTACAGACATGGGGCCAATTTGGGGCCAAGGTGTTTAAGCACAAATATTTGCTTAAGCACAAAAAACTCTTGCTTAGTAGGGAACGTTACCAGTGAAATCCTCATGTGATAGAAATAGTGTATTACCAGTGTTGGAGGACCGTTTCATTACCATGACAATCGCATGAAATTTTCGCTGGTAACCTCATTTTATAAAGCGAAGTTTTTCATGCTTAAGCAATTTTTCATGTTTAAGAAGCTCTATAAAATTGGCTCCTGATTATTAAACACAGCCAGCCCATGTACACGTCGTCTTGTACCCACCTCCAACCGCGGACGTCCCATTGTTCCTCTTTTGTTTGGACTTAGTTTTTTTGGCGACTGCTCTCATTTGTTTTGCACACGATTCCAAATCACGGACGTCCTTGGCAATCGCCTATTGTTAACCGTCCCCCAATTGAATTCAGAAACCTGCACACTCCATCTAACAGTTACAGGAAATACGCATTCTTTAGCAGTCAGTGATAATAGTGAAATGAAATCCGAGACCAACTCACCATACTGTACATAGACTTTTCCTACTGAGGTAAACAGTGGACATCCAGCTGTGGATAACATAAAAAACAGGGGAAACAAATCTTTAAATGGAACTTAAAAGTCCATCTACAAACTCATTGCATGCTCAGGTGGGATTCGAACCCCCAACTAAACTAGAGCTCACGTCTTAACCACTCAACCACCAAGAATTCTGGCATTGACCGATTCCTAAAATCTGATTTGCACAAAGATGACGTAGCAGAATAAATTGTTCCGATTGGAAGACGATCTTACCTTCTTCCAGGAGCTGTTTAATGATGTGTTTATATTTGAACTCCGACAGGTTGATTGGCAGATTGCCAACAAACATCTGAGCTGCGTTGACCGGTTTCTTCTCATCGATTCGCGTTAGCTGATATCGCGTCTGTCGCATCTGAAGCAGGGAATTCTGGGTAGCAAAACGAGAAAAGAATTGGGTTAGTAGGGAAAACCTGAGGGAGTATACCACTGTGCTGCATAGCTCAGCTGGTAGAGCATCTGCCTGGTGTGTCGGAGATCTTGGGGGAAAACCTGAGGGAGTATACCACTGTGCCTCATAGCTCAGCTGGTAGAGCATCTGCTTGGTGTGTCAGAGGTCTTGGGGGAAACACGAGGGAGTGTACCACTGTGCCTCATAGCTCAGCTGGTAGAGCATCTGCCCGGTGAGTCAGATGTCTTGGGGAAAAACCTGAGGGAGTATACCACTGTGCGTCATAGCTCAGCTGGTAGAGTGTCTGCCTGGTGTGTCTAAAAAGGGCCCAAATTTATATTTTTTTATCATCCCATGTTTGGTTGTTTCATTTGGGTGATCAGGTGCAATACCAAAGATCGCTTTCACAAAATATCGCTTACATAAAATTTGATGGGTCTTTTCTCAGAAACAAGAGTATTTTAGAATGATCGAAGCTGTTGATTTTAACAAGCAAAATTTGCGTGTTGTTCATCTTAAGTTCATTCTTACCCGTCTTGCTTTGAGAAGCTGAGGCCACGGACACTCGTCGAGATCCATCTCCCTCTCATGAATATCATGGTCTATAATTAGCTCGAGCAGCGAGTACATGGCGGGGTCTTCATCCTAAAAGATCAAACTTAAAGGTTCATTCCATTTCCAAATCCTTTGAAATTGTTAAAAATGCATTTTCTGTAAAGTAACAAATTTATAACTTGTTCAAACAGGTCCACTTGGACGTGGATAACAATCTTTGAAGCAGAACAGTCTTGAAAGCGATTCCAAAGTGATTGGTCGATCAGTGCCTTGTTATCCGCAAGTTCACTGTATTCAACAAACTTCTGTTCTGATCGCAATCGATATTTTAATAAATATTCTTATTACCTCCAGACCAAACTTATGTAGAGCCATTTCGATGATTTCCTTGACAGAAATATGACTGGTGATTGATACTGTCACATACTCCACAGGGACCCTGGATGTTGGGGAAAAAGTACACACAAAACCATGTTAGCAATTGTAGAATTGCAGTTATTACTTTAATTCATTCTGAAGCTAATTATAATGAACTTAAATTATTAATTGGCTTACTTCATGAGACCTGGGTAGACCTTGATAAGACCCTTTTTAGCTTTTGTTTCCTGCAAAAAAAAAAAAAGTTTTGTTATTAATAATGCCCGTCTTCGCAAGAATATACACATCCTTGCAATTGGACAATTTCAGAAGTTCAGATTTACATTTCAAAGACTTTAAAAGCTTGTAATGATTTACATTTTATGTTTGATTTTAAACATGTTCTTCAAGCATGCCTTATAGAAGTGTAACTCTTAATCATTGATTGTGCTTTGATTGTAAAGCCATTCTCAAGCACGGTAGATCAACAATTGTATGTGTACCATGCTTTTTTCAGGAATTACACTTCCATCAAGGATGCTTGAAGAACATGTGTTTAAAATCAAACAACTTGAATACGTGAAGCATTACAAGCCCTCAAAGTATCCAAAATGCATGTCTAAATTTCTGGAATCGATAAGTTCAAGAATGGCCTATTTTTATTCAGGACGTGGATGACTTTATCCCTACCTGATATCGGAGGATAAGAGATGGAATCTTGATTCCAAGTTGCTTGCTAAGCTGACCAACTTGCTCTGAGTCTCCTACCCTTCGCTCTTGGCCATCTAATTCTATGGACACAAGAAACAAATAATACAAAACGCTTAAAAGATTACAAAGTGGCCATTATGAACTTGTCTAAAAAAAAAACACCTGTCTGTAGCCCGTATCAAATAGCCGCCATCACGTGGGGCAACTTTTGTTGTTGAAATTGGTTGACAATGTAAGCACAAAATGTGCAACTATGCATGTCCTCAAGTAAAAAAGAAACTGCCCTACAAGATGGCGGCTATTTGATACGGTCTATGAAGACCACCTTCCCGTCACATCAAGTTGTCCTAAGTCCTAATAAGGTACCGTGGCCGAGTGGTTTGGGTCACCGACTCACAATCACAGGTGAAAACTGTGCCCTTGAGCAAGACACTTAATCACACTTGTTCCGTCCTTCGGAAGGGATGTAAAGCCGTTGGTCCAGTGTGTTAGGTATCGGTAACGCACTTTAAAGATCCCAGAGCATTCTTTCGTGAAGAGCAAGGGGATTCCCCGGTGTCTCTGGCCATTTCTAATTCACCATGGGTTTTCTCACGCTTGTGAGCGACAGTGCAATGGGCGCTTTTCAGGAATCCTTGGTTTCAGTACCAGAAAGAAATAATAATAATAATAATAATAATAATAAATGGATCTGACTATTGAGGAATTGCTTTTTTCGCAGTTGTCAAGTATGATTCTTTGAATCGGCACACAGCAGTTTATTTATATTTATTTATTTATTCCATTTATTTACCCAGGGTGTGCCCAAACAGTTTACAAAAACTGGTTTCCATTGGGGCCCTGCAAACACACATAGAACAAATATACTAAATTGAACAACTTCATAATTACTAACAAACTGGAATAAGATACATTTGTACAACAACTACAACATCAAAAAACTAATGGTTACAGAAGAACAACATCACAAGTAATTATTATACATGCATGTGACACTAAAATTTACGCTAATTACGGGAAGGGCGAAAATCCCGCAAAAACTCTTTTTAAGAGAAAACAAAATTTAAAAAATGGGAAAATTCCCCTCCGGCTCCAAAATTAAAGTTTGATTTTATGGCAACCAAGTCATACGACTCCGTAAATTAGCATTTCTCACTTAGGTTGATCATGTGAATATTATGTGTATGTTTGGCGAAGTGCCGATTTGAATGAGCTCAAAGAAGACATAGTTCTAAGGTGAGCACTAAGGCTGTTCCAAATTGCGGCGCCAGTTACAGCAAAACTCGAGGCGTAAGACCCCTTTCGTGCAAAGGGAATTTTCAGTGTCTTTTCGGCAGATTGACGAGTTTCTCAAGTTTGTACGTAAGGTGTAAATAAACTTGCCATATACTGCAGTTCAAATTTAAAAGTGCACAAGCTTTTTGACTCACCATTTTCTGACGTTTCGGCAAGGTAGTATAGGTTAGGGTTGTCTGAAATATGAAGAGCTCGCATCGCAGCTTCCTGCAAATAAACACAAATTAAAAATGGTAAAAACCGAAAAATCAGTTACTAAAAAAAACCAAATCAAAGCTAATTTGTGAAATGAGGAACAAACGGGGTCCAAATTGAAGATACGTACCACGACTTGAACAGCAGTGGAGTCTTTAGCGACCGAGACGGTGTGCGAGGATTTCCGCCTCATGGATGTTTTGCCATCGTATATTCTCAGTATCTGACCATCTGTGGAACAAATAAAAATTAGAAGGGTTGAGATTGAGTTAAAAACCAGCAGCCGATTTCACGAATCTTTATGCGCGCAACTTTATAGTGCGTATGCTGCGCAACATTCATGTGATAATTACACGCAAGCCTATGGGGCTTATACCATTTTCAAAAGTTGCGCAAGCTACGCATTTTTTCGTGAAATCGGCTGCTGTTGCACTTAGGTCCGAGCCTTTTCACACTACAATTTCAACAGGGGATTAAAATGTGACGATTTAAAATACAGAGGGATATAAATTGTACCAATAAATAAGACAATTTGTAGAAATTTATTTTTGTATGAATGAATGATTATTTTGGGGACCGTCGGGGTGAAATTTATTTTTTTAAGAATGTCAATTTATTTTAGGCTCTATAGAAATTTACAGAAATAGTAAAATGAATTTTATAAATGTTATGCAAAATTTTAGAAAGCTGATTTATTTGACGAAAATAGTACTGTAGCAACACTCGCTCAAAACAACAAGGATATTTTAAAATAGTAATTTAGAAAATTCTTTAAAAAAACATAACCTAGGAATATTTGTGCAACTCAATGGTCTAACCCTCCCCCCCAATTTTCCCAAGAGCGAACTATGAATGTCATCAATAATTTTTCAACATAGTACTTGTAAAGGTCTTTTTTTTCCAGGTACCTATTTACTAAAAATATTGCAAGTGCCAGTACAAACTATGAATATTTCATTCAGATTATTTCCCTTGTCTTTGCTTGATGATTTATGCAAGACTTTTCCCAAGTTTCACCGGGAAAAAAAGTCAAATCAAAAATGCTTCCCTGGATGATTTTTTTCTCGAAACAAAAAACAGTTTGATAATTCACGCTTGACAAAATCCTTATTTCCTGTTGCCAATCTGTGGATTAAAGGTTAATTTATGCGTACAGAATTGGCTTTGATCCAAAACTAGTAAACACTGGATGAAAATTTTACGCAGCTCCACGCCTTTGCTATGGAGCTGCGTATTTTGTAGCACTAATTTGGCGTGCGCGCATTGCTGACGAGCCTGTGCCTTTAATCAAAATACTACCTTGAACAGTACGATAATGTCCATATTTTACAATCATATTACAAAAATTAACAGAATAAATTTGGCTGGGCACACTGTGCCATCACATTTTCAAGAAATAGTTGAAAATGCATGTAAAAAGTTTTTGTCAATTTTATTGATTGTCCGTCCCTCACGCAAAAAAACAACCTCTGCATAAAACTGTAAAGTCAATTTCAACATGTGATAAACTGGGTGTGTGTATTAACATCAGTAGAAGGTAAACATACAGGTTCACTTTAGTTTTCATTTGTTGTATCGATGTGAGGGACGTAATTGGATCACGCTCAGAATTCTTTGTCAAAAAAATTATTTGAAAAATCACAGGAAATCACTTTTACATGTAAAGTACAATGTTTGCAGACATATACTAATCGAAAATACCGGTAGCATCGCATCAAAATGAAATTTAAAAGAAGGGACAACACTTGCAAAGAGTTGCCTAACTCTGCACGCTTCATGTACATGTAAGTCGCTAGCTTTTGCAGTTCGGCACTCGGAGGGCGTGAGTCAGGACACGACAGATATTTACATACTTCACGGCATGTGGAAGTCAGGAAACAAGGCATCAATCTTGACATCATCAGGGATGAGATTGTCAATCAAAGAAAAAGTCTGAAAATTGACAAAAAGTCTGAAGAATGCATGGATCTTTCTATAATAATAATGTAATTTTCCTCGATTCAAAAGTCTGAAAAATATCATGCCTGCATCATTCATGCAATCGTTGCATGGTTGACGTTATCATCCCTTTCAAAATTTCAAATATGGCGCAGCACATAGTTGCATTAGTTGAAGAGTTTATCGTCAACATTAATTGGGTTGCTGACGTTGTTTATGCACCGGGCAATACATCGGTAATATTTTTGATTAAATTCGTCGATAACTTCAAACAAGTGTTTTCCCTTCCTTTAAAGACCAAACGGAATAAAAAATGTGAAAAACAAGACCTTTTTCTTATTCAACGAACAGGGAAAGAAATTGATAAATTTGGCCATTTAGGGAAAAAAAATGTAAAAAAATATTGAATGAGTCTTAATATTTGACATTCAGACATTTAATTACAATATTTCAATAAATTATTCTAATGGTCAACCTAATGAGGCATTTTATTTTTAAAAATAATAAAAGAAAAAAAGAAATGTCTACAAACCAGGAATCCAGGAATCCTACAGAACACACCACCTTTGACCTTGTACTCCAAGCAGCTACGCTACGTCCTGTTTTAATTGCTTTTTGCCTGCGCGGTCTGCGCCTCGCAATACCGAGCCAATATATAAACGACCTGCGAGTGGCCGTATAAATTGCAACAGGGCCCTAGAATACCGCACACTCTATTGCATTACTACGCTGTCCTGGCCGTATTAATCACGTTTGCTAGTTTCTCTCCATCGTATTTTGTGCAACATGCAATTTGTGAGGATCAGAGTGTTATCCAGGCGCATGGCACCTGGGGCTAAACTTTGGACGATACAAATTTTAATATTTGTAAGGATTTGGGATATTTTTACACGAGGGCAGGAAATGATAGGCCTATCGTTATAAAGTACACAAGTTGAAGAACATGTACATGTACCTTCACATCCATCCTCCTTTGTTTTGACTTCAGTGGGGCTCTCGATTGAGGAGATACTCTGATCTGGAGGGGAAACGAAAGGATTTTGATAGTTATGTTTCTGATGGATTAAATTTACCCATAAGAACATTTCATTTCCGATCCTCACCAGATATTAGGGGGTTCAGATGCATGTAAAACGCGAATGTGAACGCGGAATTAATACTTTCAGCACTGGTCATGTCAAAGGTCTCAGAATCCCGGTTTGAATTTTGGTCACGGCAAAATAGTTATCTTGCCACGAAAGCCACATTTGTGGATTTTTGTTTCCGTCTGTTCTAAGATTTCCTCAAACTAACGACCAAGTGCTCAGAGCATTTTGCGTTCACATTCGTGTTTTACATGCATCTAAACCTCCCTAATGTGTGCATATACAATTAATACTTGATCCGTCTATACTTATGAGAGAAAAATCATTCAATCCGATGATTAGGCACCATACAAAATATTGTGTTTGATCCATATACATGTACAAACGAAAAATGATGCCGTCGTGGAAAATGGACTTCCTTCTAAAGAAATTATGAATGAACTACATGTATGTACATATATCAATATATTGAATGTAATTAAATTTTGCCTGAAGGATATATGTACACTGTACACAAATGTATACATGTATCTGAGATACTCGGTAAACAACATGCAAATTTATGCATATTTTCATGTCACAAAATATGCAGATTTATCCCACAATATTCATGCAATCAACACAGACATTCATTTAACGGACAAGTGCATGTTCAAAATGCATGCATTAAGTACAGTGCAATATCTTCATGCAATACGACACAAACATACATTCTGTGGTCAAACCTGGAATATTACATGTATGCCCATAACATGTAATTAAATGCCAGTCGCCAACGTTTTATAAAAATTTCAGGTCTAGGTCGAGTACACATACAATTTTGTAAGTGATGCATGTACATGTGAAAATAAGCCGCTTCCCGCAGAGCATAGGCCAAGTTTTTGCAACTGTACATATAACTAAAATTCAGTGGCGTATCCAAGGCTGCAATCCACATATGCAGCACAATATGTGGCAGAGAGTACGCACCCTTCTATTGTACCCCCATTGTGTGGAATTTCAAGGGAACTCCTTTCAGTCCCTTTGTCTCATATCGTGCTGGGTATAACGGCATCGAAACAAGGTTCACTGAGTTCAAAGAAAGCCAAGCACGACTTTCGATTTTCAATTATTTCTTTTGACCCACCCATATTTTCGAAAAAAGATAGAAACTTCGATTGGCCCCTTACAGCATTGTGATGTGATTTTATTTGACTCCCAAAACAACACAGACAACGTACGTGTGCGTAGTCTGCACGAGCTCAATACAACTGACATCTATCTGTTCGACTATGTAGCATCACAGTTTAAAGAAAAGGAATATGCACATACATGTATTATTATTTCTTTCTGGTATTCATACCAAGGATTCCTCAAAAGTGCCCATTGCACTGTCACTCGCACGCGTGGGGAAACCCATGAAGAATTAGAAATGACCAGATACACCGGGGAATCCCCTTGCTCTTCACGAAAGAATGCTCTGGGATCTTTAAAGTGCGTTACCGTTACCTAACACACTGGACCAACGGCTTTACATCCCTTCCAAAGGATGGAGCAAGTGTGGTTGAGTGCCTTGAACAAGGGCACAGGTACCGCAGCCGGGGGGAGGTTCGAACCCGCATCTCCAAGTTTTCACCTATGATTGCGAGTCAATGACCCAAACCACTCGGCCCGGTACCCCAACAATAATAGGTAACGGTACTTGAGCTAACGTTATTTGAGATAAGTAGAATAAATTGTTCAAGTACATCGCCTGAATCTTGTCCGCATCATCATAGCAGTATCGCGTGTTGTCGGTTCTTCTTGGGAGGTGCGTTCAGGGGTTGTAGGAGTAGAGGGTTCCTTTAAGTCACCTACGCTTGTGGGAGAAGATGCAATATCAAATAGAAACATGCAAAAAGAACACACGCAAAGCGAGACTAGTCATGCTGTGGCTATGCTTAAAGTATCGGTAGGTAGTTCCATAAAACAGCGTGAAGCCACCATTTTATTTGGTCTGGTTCCTTGGCTGTACTGCATGGACAAAGAAGCCACAAAGAAGGGACTGGCAGAATCAATGTCCTGGACAGTTAAGCCTAGCGTACATCGACATTTCAACTGGAAGCAACTCAACTGATCAATTGCCGTCGATGTGTCGACAGCAACTGATCAGTTGCGCAACTAGCGGCAACCGGGAGCATCCAGCCTACATTTTCAGAGCGCGCACATCGACACGGCAACTTAGTAAAGCCTAGAGTACATTGACCTTGCAACTGGAAGCAACTGTTGCTTTCACTTGCTGTCGATGTGCGCGCAGGTGATCGGATGCACGAGTACAACTGACCAACTAGTTGCAACTACGCGTACATTGAGGCAACTGACCGCAACTGGGTACAACTAGTTGCCATAAAGTAGAACATGAGCAACTCGCAGCAATTGGGCCAGTAGTTGCAACTGATCAGTTGCTCCCAGTTGCTCCCAGTTGCCGCGAGTTGCTTCCAGTTGCCGCGAGTTGCTTCCAGTTGCCGCGAGTTGCTTCCAGTTGCAATGTCGATGTATGCTACATGTACATGTAGGCTTTACGAACCACTTCTATCCATTTGAGTAAGGTTTTTCTGGTCAAAATTTGAACATTCCAAACCTGTATACACACTTCAACGCTCTTAACGCCAAGACAGCAGCCACAGAATGATAGTTTCTCAAAATAAAAAAGCTACAAAACATGCAAATTCACACAATTCAGCAAAATCCAAAAAAAGTCGCCCACAAGAATAAACTGAACAAGTGCAATAAAGTATGTGTACATGTATGGTTGATACGGATCAAACGTTTCAAGTTTAATCACAACATTCAAGGAAATGTATTATTTTTTTTCTCACAATGGAAAAAGTGTTAATAATTTGCTTTAATATTTGCAAATTCTGTATCCAGGCTGCGAGTCCCTGGAACAACGGACCCATTACACGATGCTACATGTACATGTATTATGAGATTCGGCTTATACATGTACCGGTATCAACACAAATCCTGCGATTCCTGAAGCTGTAGATGGTTATTCTGCAAATTCTTCCCAAATGCAAACAAGTGAAGACTCAAGGAAGACATATTCCCAGGCACTTGAATTTGTTTAAATATATTTGCTTTTTGTTCCAGAAAAACAAGGCATGATTTTATAGTGAGCAGCCTTGGAGATATTCTGGGAGAAATGAGTTCTGCTGAAATGGATAATGAGCATTTCTACAAAGGTTGGGGTGAACTGCCGAGATGTATCCAAGATTTTTCCAAGACCTTAAAGGCAGTACACATGATTGGTATCTCGAAGAATCAGAAATGTTCACAGATTTACACATAACTTACACGATATAAACATGATGACGGCAGAAAACTTCCCCTGAAATGCTTTTGTCTAAAGTGCTATAGTCTTTGAGAAATGAGCAAAACAATTATTTTTCGTCTCGCTTGACGTAAATTCAATTCGCCCTAAAACCATTTCGCCCAAGTGCCATTTCGCCCCAAATCACCTCGTCCAAACACTACCTCGCCCAAATGCCACTTCGCCCCAAAACCACTTCGTGCACAGGCTGTGGTTCAGGGCGAAGTGGTTTTGGGGCAAAATGACTGTAAACCATGTTTTGACTGTTTTCTCAGAAGTTAGACGAAGTACGGAGCTGGTTTTTGCTCAGGTTGGTTTTAATCATGCATATCTTCAATCACACAGGGGGATAAAACTATTTGTAATAGTTTACTTACTAGGGACAAAGCAGCAATACATGTAACTTGACAGGATTTTAATAGTAAAGGCTTCCTTTATACAAAAAAATGTGAAACGGTCATTTAGACTTTTCACATGTACCGTACCTTGTTATATAAAAGGAACCTCGTATGTAAAGTATTTCTGGGTTTACCGTAATTGTATTTTAGCACTTATATCAATCAATTTCCATAGAACGATACTCTAATTTCGTCCCCGAGCAGCGAAGAGCTCGCTTTCTTGATTTGAATTTAGACAGGTCGCCAACAGATTTCGTTTGCTGTGCAATATAGTTTAAACTAGCATGCGTTCTAATTCATCCCGACTGCGTGGAATTCGTCTCGTGCGGTGATTGTATTGAACAAGTGAATTCATCTATTGTCGTTCATTTTAGCAGTTTTGTCACTTCAATTTAGAGAGTGCATTCTTTATATTTCCTACTCCATGAAAGCTATAAATGTTCCGGGTATTTTTACTTTTTCTTGTTCAAGGTTCGTTGATTTACGACGGGAAAATATGGCTGCAAATGCTGGAATTGTGAGAAGCAGATAAAATAAGATTTTAAATGCGGATAGAAAAGAAAATCTTGACAGATTTTGTAACCACAACGACTGAAATTACCGTGGCCGAGTGGTTAGGGCCATTGACTCGCAATCATGGGTGAAAACTTGGGGTTGCGGGTTCGAATCCGGCTGCGGTACCTGTGCCCTTGGGCAAGGCACTCAACTACACTTGCTCCATCCTTCGGAAGGGATGTAAAGCCGTTGGTCCAGTGTGTTAGGTAATTGGTAACGCACTCTAAAGATCCCAGAGCATTCTTTCGTAAAGAGCAAGGGGATTCCCCGGTGTCTCTGGCCATTTCTAATTCTAATTCTTCATGGGTTTCCTCACGCTTACGAGTGACAGTGCAATGAGCACTATTGAGGAATCCTTGGTATGAATACCAGAAAGAAATAATAATAATAATAATAATAAACGAAATGTAAAAACCAAAGTGCTGAAATGAACGACAACAGACGAATTCACTTTTTCAATACAATGCCGATCGCCGCACGAGACGAATTCCACGCAATCAGGACGAATTAGAACACATGCTAGTTTGAATTATGCTGCACAGCAAATTAAATCCATTGGCGATTTGTCGAAGTTTAAATCGAGAAGTGAGCTTGTCGCTGTTCGGAGACGAAATTAAAGTATCGTTCTGGGGAATTTGCTTGATATAAGTGCTAAAATAACCGGGAAATCCTGTATTATCAGGAGTGAAAACAAGAAGAACAACAGGTTTTGAACTAAAATTGTTCTTGATATAAGCACAATGTTCTATTAACAGTGCTCTCCTTTTATCATAAAAAAAACCTGGTGTTTTTAGAACCACAAAATCAAAAACATACATGTATTGATCATGATCCGCAGTGTCCATGTAGTTCATAGACAGATGTAGGATGGGTGCGCTGTTCGTGATTACATAAATGACAAATTGGCACTGGAGAGTGAGAAAATGACAGATGGGTGGACTACGGATTCATCCATACATACGATCAATACATGTACATGTAGGTCTAGAGGAACATCGGTAATGTGCAGGTATCACAAAAACAAATGGTCAAAGTTGTACTTTGGATTTTTCCCCGCAAAATGCGGTAAAGATTCATTGTTTATTTAACCACAAACTGATCCTGAGCTTGGGGTTCGACCCTCCGCCGACGCGAAACAAAGATCTCTGGGTCTGATCCGGGGCCAATTTGTGATCAGGAGCTGATCACGAGCTGATCACGAGCTGAAAACTATCTGACAAGGTTTAATTTTACAATTTTATAAAAAAAGGTTAATTTGTTTTGTCTGTCAAAAAGTGCACGTAACCTTGGTTTATTGATTCGTTTGGGTAAGCGTGAGGCACCTGTTTTATCAAGCTGTTTCTAATGTCCGATTGTTCACTGATAAAGAAAGAAAGCTTGATTTGCACGTAAATGTTTATTGTAATGGTGGTGGTCAAATAAAGGGCTTCGAGGGGGAAAAAAAGGACAATGGTTTGTGCCTAATTTCCATTGGCAGTTGCTCATATGTGCAGCCTGATTCGTTATTTACTGCGTGGATTTGCCTGTTGATCAGATGGGGTTTTTCGAAAAACCCCGACAGTACCTTAAAAATCTGGTAATTTACAAATCATCCATACTTGCCTAAATTTGGTTAAATTTTAAAAGACAAGCTTTTGAAATTGTGCAGCTCTTGAGTGTAACAAACTTTGCCAGTCTGACATGATTAAAACAGTGATTTTTTTTTCCACCTGAAAAATTTATTTACACAGTATGCATTGTACATGTAGTGGAAAATGACATCTTTCCAAATTAATAATACGGTGATACCAAGTCGCAACCTTAACCATGATGCATCCACATTGCCATGGCGATGGAGGCAAGTTAAACTGGAAAAACTGTTTGTGGGAACGACATGTACAAGATTATTCTCTTTGAAGAATAAAGAGATAAAGTTTTAAATAAAATGCAACAAACATTTTTTTTTTGTAGCCCGAGAATACTGAATACCGACATTATAACTGCACGCATTTGTACTCGAGTGTATTTCCTAAAATGGTTGCAAGAATGACATTGCAAGCTCATCGCCCCTTCAGGTTTTCCTTGTGATGGGAGACACCTGTGCTACATGTATTTATGACATGAAGCCATGTTTTATGTTCTGTCATTTAAGGGAATGACAGATGCACATATTTGTCTGGCCATGTGTATTAAGTTTATAAACAGATTTAGCGAGTAATGTCGGAGGCTCCGAGAAGAATGCTTCAACAAATTCTGGGAACTTTGTAAGATCGGTGAACTATTCCTAATATAAAACAAAATTGCTGGTTTCCTCCCGGCAGTATTTTTTTCATTCCATTCAACCTGCTAATTTGAGAAATTTACATATTGGATTAAAGGTAGTCTACATGATTGGTAAACCATTACAAATAGTTTCATCTCTGCGTGATTGAAGATATGCATGATTAAAACCAACCTGAGCAAAAACCACATGCATTTTCCTACATGTAAGTGTGCTTTTATATTTGTTAAAAATATTTTGAGAGAAGAAAAAAAATGTCACATCAAAATGGGTTTGATAAAGGCCCATTTCAAGCCAATAGTCAGCAAGCAAACAAAAACAGATTAATAAATTTCACTTATTTAAATTACATCACATCATGCGTCATGATTTTGCACAATAGTTCAGGCTTACTCATAGTCAAAAATGGTGTTTTATAATAATCTCATGGTTTTGTAGCAAAAGTGTGAGCATGTACCGGTACATGTCGTATGAGATTTAATTGGAGCATCTGCCTACATGTGTAAGCCATGATGCCACTGCAAGGCGCCAGAATATAATGAAATAAAAGGGAGAAAAATGCTGTGTTTATGAACTACATGTATTCCATATTTTCATTATAACAGCCATCGGTGAAACTCATTAGACCCTATGCAAGGGTTCCGCACATCCAATATTAAACCGCCATATGGCCATATTAAAACAATCATTTCAATAATAAGCCAATTTACCTCCTTAGCAAATTTCAAGTGCAAAACTAGCAGCTTCAGCCTTGCCTCAGCTTCTGACATTTACAAGAGTGTAATATTACGGCGACGGCGGAGGCCTCGGCTAATACACAGCCTAACTACCGTAATGTAGTGTTAGGCTCGGTGAATGGAGAACTCATTATGGTACATACTGCTAGCCGCGTATTGCGAAAATGTTCCTAATAAATTGGTGGAATTGACTGATAGTATGTGGTGACTATACATGTATGTACTTCGGCTGGACTGATAGACATCGAGTTATTATGACGCTGTACATGTCAATGTTAAAGAGGCTGTGTCACGGTTTGCGCATACGCTAAATCTTTCCAATGTTGTGGCGTACCGTACCGGTACATGTGCGTGCGCACTCAGACGCGTACATGTAGGGCCACTGTCATTGGTTATTTGTGCGTGTACTGTAATGTTGGATGCACGCTGGATGCGCGCTGTTCGATTTACATGTTTACAACAACACACAGTCCGTGTACTGGATGGCCCCTTGCTATGGCGGATGTAAAGAAGAGCGTATTGGTTCATACATTGTACATGTATATGTATATGGCAAAGTGTCCGTCCCTGTTACGAGCGTATATTGGAAATTTTTACACACGGTTTTTAAAAAGGCATGTTGTCACACTATTTGTAACCCTTTTTGGGCACAAGTTATCTCTTCAGAACAACTGAAACTTATTTCTTCAAAAAAGTGCATTGACACATTCCCATCCTCCAAGCAAAAGGGGGATGCACTGCATGACAATAGCAGTGAATTTTGTGACATTTCACTTTCCACCGACCCCTGTATTCTGCTATACTGCACATCCCCCAAATTTATTAATCATAACAAATGACACATCACTGTAAAGAGGAATAACAGGGCTTTCCAATGATACCAAATTCAAGGGAAATGATTAGTAACAAGAGAGAAATCGTCAGTCAAACTTGACTTTCCGAACTTTTTTTGAGGAGTTTATATTATTACCAAATGCAGCTGAATCTTGTTAATAAGAGGTTGTTGGGACTTTGCAGATTACCTTGTTATAACAGGAACCTTGTATTATCAGGAATGAAAACAGTGGAGGGATTGGGACCTGCAATTTTCCTTGTTATAAGCAGAATGTTATATTAACAGTCCTCTTATATATTATCTTGACTTGATCAAATTCAGGTTTAATAATCGGGGCTCAGAAAGAAAAAAAATGAAATTGGCAGAAATGCCACCTTGCAACGGCTTAACAAAATCTCCACAGTACGATGTTTTGCCACTCACAACTTGCAAACAGCTAGGGGATTGAGCCAGAAATACGGAAGTAGGATCTAAGAGAAATCGTGGGGAAAAAATAACTGTCAGGAAACGAGAAATCAGAAGTATTCATTGGAGGAACTCAACGGGGGAAAATAAAAGTAGGCCGAGATTTCATAAGGCACGTTTTCCAGGAATTGTTTTTAAGTTGAGATACACATATGCAAAGTGTGCAGAGAACGACAGAGTAGAGCTGCAATTATTTGTTACATTTTATGCTATAAATGGTAAAAAAGGGCTACATTTTAAAATGTAAAATTAGGAATTTCATATTGTTTACTAAAAACACAGTTGTGGTTAAAAATACACGTTAGGGATGGAAATTGACGGTTAATTCAGAAACCGATTTGCAATTCTTTCAAGTGTCGGTTAACCGTTCGGCCGACACCAAAGATTGTTGCTAGTGTTTATACTTGTACATGTAGATGCATATACATGTGCAATGTGTACAATACCCCTAGGCCCCCAAAATAATCGTTCAACCTTTATCTGGTCAAAATTTTTTAAATATATTTCAATTTTATGAGGTCATTACAAATAACCCTCTGAAAACTAGTGTGAAATCTTAAAAATTGGGTTTCGTTTAAATTTGTTTACGGTTAACCGTCCCATCCCTAATACCCGTACAGTGTACCATGATGCTAATTTTCAAATTTTCTAACTGCACTGCACGGCATGTATGTAGAGTCATGGCGCTTGGTGACTAGACTTACGCTAGTCTGTCAATAGGGGTCGCTCTTTCCATTCTTAGAGATTAAAGGCACAGGCTCATCAGCAATGCACGCGCGCCAAATTGGTGCCACGAAATACGCAGCTCCGTGCTTTTGCTATGGAGCTGCGTATATCGTCGCACGAATTTGACTCGCACGCATTGCTGCCTTTAAGTGGAAAAATTAAATCTGGCTCGCCTAAACAAAAAACAGTGGAAATTTGCAACAAATTGCCTGCTCGATGGTCACACATGCCTTATCTAACTTTGCCCCTCCAAATCTTAGCTATGCATACATCCCATATGAAAAGCGTCTATATACATGTACAGTATATATTCTCGCTCCTTCCTGAAACCTACATGTATTCACAAGTTCCTCTAAATGCAATATACATGTAGTATGCCACTTCCTAAAATGAATACGATGAATTACTAGGATATACTTGGTCTTTTGTCCCGATCACGACGCGGAATCATGCAATGCATTTTGTCATCATGCCCCCCAGTACTCGCATTTCTATATTAAATTCTTTCTCTTCCGACCGTTGTCCCAAACGTACGTCTTTGGTTCTCCTAATCCACTTGCTCCAACTTCCCGTTTTTTTAATCAGCTTTGGCGTACAACCTGAAATGTTTACTCCTGAGGAGAGTTTCTTTGAATTCCGTCTTGGAAGGTGTTTCAAACATCGAAGCAATTTATAGAAATTAGGATAACCACTGGGGAATTGGAAGTGAGTCTTTCCACGGTAAAGGGGGCATTTTGGCAACACAGACCATATTTTACAGAAAATACCTTTGTCTGGTCTCAAAATAAAAGAAATAAGTTTCAGTTGTTCTGAAGAGATAACTTAGGCCCAAAAAAGGTTACAAATAGTGTGACAACATGCCTTTCTAAAAACCCTGTGTACAAATTTCCAATATACGCTCGTAACCAGGACGGCCTAAAATGTAACACAAGTGTCCGTCCCGGTTACGAGCGTATATTGGAAATTTGTACACAGGGTTTTTAGAAAGGCATGTTGTCACACTATTTGTAACCCTTTTGGGGCCCAAGTTATCTCTTCAGAACAACTGAAACTTATTTCTTTTATTTTGAGACCAGACAAAGGTATTTCCTCAAAAATATGGTCTGTGTTGCCAAAATGCCCCCTTTACTGTGGAAATACCCAATGTGAATCCTAAAAGATGATGCCAGTTTTGGGCACTGGGGAAAACTAAATTCTAGTAAACATTCATTGTTTAACTGCAAGTAATTTCAACAATCGTCATTCATAGGGATTGAAATTTTAAGCTCATTCCAAGTACATGTACTCCATGACAGAATCTCCTTACAATTATATAATTTATTTTGCAAAATTGTAAGAAATTGCTAAAAATGTACCTCAGGCTTTTAAAGGCACAGGCTCGTCAGCAATGCGCGCGTGCCAAATTCGTGCCACGAAATACGCAGCTCCATAGCAAAGGCACGGAGCTGCGTATTTCGTGGCACGAATTTGGCGCGCGCGCATTGCTGACGAGCCTGTGCCTTTAATGTCACTAAAATTCCCAACATAATAATAATAATTGACAGTTCTAATATAGCGCATTACAGATCCGACGGATCTCTCAATGCGCTTTCTGCATTATTACCCCTGGTTATTGGGCTCAGTAATATCATTCCTTAATCCTTCTCAGCTCCCTGTGTGTACAGATGTACCAGGTACATACATACTAGTACATACAGTAGAAGAAAATTAGGATAAAATTGCATGTGATGTCTGTTTTAAATGGAATGCAGGCAACTTGTTAAGGCCAGACGTAACCTGCTGTTTCACACCATCAGACAACCTTTGCGATATATTAGAAAGAGATTTAACCCAACTGCAATTCGCATACCGGCACCATGATATCCTGACTTGATAACTAGTGGACAAACTGTGCCCAATAGGTGCTAAATTGACTGGTATTCTGTACATGTACATGCTGTGACACCTACATGTACCGGTAACAGCAACCACTGTAAATGTTCACGGACCAGAATTTGAACCTACAATTTCGGAGATGCCAACATTGCAATTTGAAAAAGAGTAATTTGCCACGGGGCACCCGCTTTGGACACAACATTTTATAACTTAACACCCAAGCCTTATTTAAACCCCACATTTGAAGCTATGCGTTCTATAATTATGTCACAATACTGATCGTCATTGGCTGAAACAATTGTACAAACTATGCGAAATTGGTAAATTTACCGGTAGTTGGCATCTCTGCAACTTTTAGAACTAACAAACGTGTTTTATTTTTTATTTTTACTAGTGCTACACAGTAATTTTAGTGATGGTCATCTGACAACTTCTAAAAATTATAATAAATTGTTTTGCTAGAAATTGTATAAAATTGTATTAAACAAAATCCTTGAAAAGTGAAGCTGAGTGGTCATTGTGTCCTGCAAAGCGGGGCTGTAGTCGAGTCCATCACAATGTATCACAAGAGCTGATAAAATCACAAGTCTGCGACAAGTCCCGCACAAGTCTGTCACAAGTCCAGTAAATGATGAACATGCACAAAATAATGCCGTTTGAATAGCTTGTGACTTGAATTAAGACCCAGGGACTTGTGGTGGATTTGTGAAGGCTTGTGAGGACTCGTGATGGACTTGCGATGGATCCGACTACCGTACAACCCTGCTGCAAAGAGAGCCAGTTTGGGGTTTCGGGACTCCAAAAAATCAAATAATAAAAATCATCATCATACATGTCATATGGGTAATACGAGAATGAAGTACATATAAAATAGATAATTAAAGAAGAACGGATACTCCAGGAAAAAGAGAATGCTACAAAACAACCTCAATAGCCAGGAAATAGCAGAAAAGGAAGGAATCCCAGAGACTACAGGGGATTAAATTACAAGGGTTGAAAAAGGCAGAGAAAAATGCACATTGTGAACTGTGCATGTATTAAAGCGTACATCATTCAGCTTGCAAACCGAGGGGGGAAAATAATTCAAAACTAGGGCATTTTGAATAGTTTACATCACGCCGTTGCCATGGAGAGGTGGCTTTTAGGAGGAGGATGTTTTGAAGTTGGCTGATGTGCGGCGATTGATGCAAATGTGCGCAGTGTTCTACGGTCACACTTGCTTAAGTGGCCAGTTCGGAATTTATAATTTAAAGGAGCGTGACCAGAGTTTCTGGAAAATAGTTTTCGATGTAACTTACCAATATTATCAAGTAACTCCCATACACACCTCCCATGTCCCAAAAACCCGAAAACATTCGCAATTTCCAGTAAAAAATTGAACAAAACTATCGAGTATGCTTTCAGCGGATAAACGTTGATACTGGAAAATTAGTTTACAAATAATCGGTGGATTTTCGACGATATCCTCGGAAATATGCGGCCTAGAAGCGCGGGAGTTTCAGTTTCGTAATCAGAAAAATATAACGGATGTTATGATATAAAAATCTCATGACCCATAAGGTAAGTCCCGGGGAGTTATGGGTAAAAAAAAGTGATCTGGTCACACTCCTTTAAGGGATTTAAGGTGGAAATTTAAAGTGGGGAAATTTACACTGAAAAAGGAAAAATTGAAAGAGGTACAATGTTGGGCATGAATGAGTACGGAAGATTTCATATTCGAGTGGGGAATTGATATGCAATTGATATGCAATTGGTATGGAAATGATGTGCAAATGATATGCAAATGATATGCAAATGTTGCAAATGATACAAATGATTTGCAAATGATATGCAAAGCTGTTGATGGTTTGTCTTGTTTGGTACTGTTTTGTGTCTTCAGAAATACGACATTCAGAAAATGTTACGATTTATTTCCAAGGTATACACCAATCCGGTAATAAGGTCTTCTTCCCTGTACATCCGCCATAGCTGGGGGGCTTCCACTGAATGAACTGTATGTTTATGTTGTTGCTGAAGCTGCATTTGTTTACTTCGAACAAGTTGCGCGTCTTTGTAGGGTTGTGTGCGCGCGAAGGCGGGCGCGTCGCGTGTACGCAAAGGCGGGCGCGTCGCGTGTACGCAAAGGCGGGCGCGTCGCGTATACGCGAAGGAGGCTCGTTCGTGCATGTAATGGATGAGCGCTTTTCGTTCTAACAGCAACACAAAACGCACAGCCCATGCACTGGACGCCCCCCAGCTATGGCGGATATGCAGGGAGGAGATCTTAGTTACCGGATTGGTGTATACATGTACAACAAAATGAAATGTGCTTTTAACATGATTCATTTGCACAGACTAACAATGAAAATATGATGTGACAAAATCTACAAGGAAAACTGTAGAAATTTGTTTTATTAAATTACATACATGTACCGTGTCCTATACATCTACATGTACACACAGTATAAATCAATTTCCAAGCCAAAATGTGTTAATTACATGTACGTACCGGTATACGTTTTAATATTAAACATTTGACTTTAAAAATCTGGTTGCTAGACAAAAAATGAAATTTACTCTGTAGTACATTCACGTCTATTATTAACCACGAATAAACCCCATTATTAATTTTTAAAAATTCACAAATTGTGTTCCGCAACCGTATGTACAGTACATGTATATGGAGTATATGGCACACCTTTTTGTCTGATAAAACAAATTCAATAGCCTCTATCCCAACACAGGGAAATGTTATTTGAGTGCACAGCACATCATGTGCATACGAATGAACGCGGAGACAGGTCGCTGCAGATGTACAGCCTGTCTGACGCACTATAAATAGACCGCGGCCATTACCGTGTACGGGGGGACTCGGTCGATGGATCGAGGGTGCACGGCCCGTGTCTGCATGAAATGGAATATGCTAGGATGGATCCAGGCTATAAATAGATCCGACAAATTCGGCTTGCGCTGGCCGACGACGGACGGGTGGATGGATGGAGAGATGAGAAAATGCGATAAGGATGGTGATGATACGGAATGGGGTAGTGTCAAAGGGGATCGGTTTAGGGGTGAGATTGACACTAGAGGGGAAATAGAAAGGGGGAATAGAAAGGGGGAGGGGAATAGAGAGGGTGGGTGTTGAAAATGCGATAAGGGGATAACGAATTAAATATTCGATCGTCCATCGATTATTGGAATAGCATTTTACCAAATCAAATATTCGGTATGTGCTTTTACCACTCCAAACCAAACATGTCATTCAGCTTGGAAGAAGTAAAAATCCTTTCTCCTTTACCGAACGGCCGCTTTGATGCCATATTTGCAACCAACCACGAGTCCAGTGTACAAGGGCCGACGATAATTTCTGCAAAAACTCTTCGGGCGAGAGACTGCTATGCAAGTTACAACATGAAGTCTATAGTTTGAGCACAGGTTATTTCTTGAGGCGGCAAATTCGGCAATAAGAAGGCTGTGAGGGGCTAGTTCAGATGTTTTAAAATCAGTTATTTTTATGGCAATTGTTTTGGGTCAAAATCTTAGAAAAAAAATTCATGTATTGAATATCGAATATTCGATCGAAAATAAAACAGAGTTTTAGAATAGTAAATTATTCGAAAATGCACAGGCCTAGATAATAGGGAAGGGGGTGGAAAGGGTTTCTGATGTAATCATTGGTTAAATTTAATAGTGGAAATGGTTGTGAAATCTCAACCCAGTTGTAACTGATGTTTGATAAATACCAGTAATATTTTGTCTTGTTTACAAATAATGGAATATTTACATGTGAAGTGTTTAAGTTCATCGAAGCAACATTTCTTTGGAAAATACGTTATGAACTTGAAACTTTGCCTGTCAACCATACATGTACACACATGAACACCGAGTTCTTTAAACAAAAATACACAAGTGCAAAAAAACAATTCGAGAACGAAATCATGCAAATTCTGTGAAATAGATCAAGCAGATTCTAACAATTTATACAAATCATGTCAAATCATGTCAAAAGAACAGCAGACCATAAACGAATCCATTTCGTCATTTATGTAGCCACCGTAAATAATGCTTCTAGTGCATAGACTGCACATTTTGTATGGATACCAAACTCTGTCCCAAGAACGACGAAACAAAAATGAAAGTTCAGAATTTCCGATCACAATTCACCACCACCTAAGGGGGCCATCCAAAGTTGTCAACATTTCCACAGAGCGTAGTATATTTCAAGACCCTGTCCCTCCCCCGAAATACTACTTATTAACATTTTTGTAACTACAATGAAATGTCAACATTTTACAGTGCATGTAAAGTCCTACACGGCCCTCGACCCCCTCCCCTTTCCTATGCTTTGTAGAACCATGAAAATGTTGACAACTTTGGACGGCCCCTAAGTACATGCAGACCTTCCACATTAAAATATATCCAAATCCAATCACATTCTTCAACCAAATCAGGTGACAACTGAATGACCAATCAGAACCTACCTCGACTTCTGGTGGTGACGTCGCCTCTCACTGCCGAGTTTGGGACAGGCATAGAGAAGGCGTACGGTGGGACTGTCAGGTCCCTGATTGACCCGAGGTTGCATTCGGATGAGAGACTTTTATAACACCCCGTGTGAGCCTGTGGGATAATGAAGACAAATCCTTTTGAAACCATAGCGCAGGATTGTAGTCGAGTCCATCACAAGTCCATCACAAGTCCATCACAAGTCCACCACAAGTCTCTGGGTCTTAATTCAAGTCCCAAGCTATTCAAATGAACTCCAACAAAGGCATTCTTTTGTGCGTGTTCATCCTTTGCTTCTTGTTACTGGACTTGTGCGGGACTTGTCACGGACTTGTAGTTTTATCAGCTCTGGACTTGTGATGGACTCGACTACAACCCTGCTACATGTACTTGTGTTACATTTTAGGCCGTCCCGAAGATACAAGCGTATATTGGAAATCTCTACACAGGGTTTTTAGAAAGGCATGTTGTCACACTATTTGTAACCCGTATGGTCTGTGTTGCCAAAATGCCCCCTATACCGTGGAAAGACTCATTTGCAAGTGGGCATGTGCATGTGATCAGAAAATGCATGAAAAGCAAAGGTAGGACTAGTAACCAAAATGTTACAATTAAGGTTTATATTGTTCGGCCTAATTAGTCTGGGTTCCTTTGAACAAATCTAGGAATATACTCATTGTGAATAGTACAATCTTCTTCATTACAAAAACGGACTTCAAAAACTGAATTTGTCTTACGGTTGTCCAGCACCACTCGCATTTCATGCTCGCCAAACACTCAGAGGTCATGCAGGATTTTTTGCAGAATGCGCATCGGCTGTTTGCGGGGAGGTTGCCTTCCTTCCAGTGATGAGTGAATTTCAATTTTTCCTACAAAACAATTAATAAAAATAAAACAATTCCACACCATTTAACAATAAATGACAAAAATAAAGGGGAAGGAGTGTCCTGGGGCCAATTTCATGGCGCTGCTAAGCACAGGATTTGTTTGCTCTATTTTGTAAAAATTTATTGCTAGCCAAAATCGTAAGTGATGTGTATTGAAAGGTATTCTCCTACTCTTGCAAAGAACACAAGTTGGCAAATATTTTTGGCTTGTAATCCATTTTATAAGGCAAATAAATCCTGTGCTAAGCAAATTTTTGTGCTTAGCAGCGCCATGAAATTGGCCCAAGGTTGGACTGGATGAGAATTTTGTGTAAGCTAGGATTTTGAACCCCACACAAAGTGCAGAGCGCGATCCAAAACTGGTAAACACTGGATGAAGATTTCAAAAGTTTTTAAATTAATCAAAATAATACCTCGATCTGTAAAGAAATGTCCATATTTTACAATCATATTACAAAAATTAACAGAATAAATTTGACTGGCCAATCACCTTTTCAAGAAATTGTTAAAAATGCATGTAAAAATTTTATTGATTTCTGTCCCTCATGCATAAAAAAAACCTCCGCATAAAACTGTAAAGTCAATTTCAACATGTGATAAACTGGGTGTGTGTATTAACATCAGTAGCAGGTAAACATACAGGTTCACTTTAGTTTTCATTTGTTGTTGACTAAGAAAAGGCATTTGTCTCTTGATTTCCATCCCTCACGCATTAGGGATGGAATTGGATGACGGATTTTACCATGTTTACCCCAAAATTGTTAAATTTAAATTTAAGCTTACTCCGTTAATGTTTGACTGAAAAAAATAGTCTAAAGTGAGGGAGGGAGTGGTAAATGTACATGTACTTTAAGAGAAAAATTGCTATACAAACTTTGATGTAAAACTTAAACAGCGATGAAAATTTGTAATAATGGATTTCAATTTTCTTAAGCAAATACATTTTTTTCTCACATGTGTACATACGCCGAGATTTTCAACAATGTATTTCACTAAACAAACTCAAATAATCATAAATGATCAGCCGTTTCCTTGATCAAACAATGTGCGACGACACACAGTCGCACAAGAAATTGAGTATTGCAAATCATGGCTTTGCAGCCTTTAACATTTGTCACTCAATCTTGCGGGCCGCTGCGCCCCCATCACCTCAAGCAGTGACAAATTGCATCCAGCTCAGGACGTGTCTGGCAAAAATAAATAAATCGGCTTCCAAAAATAAATAGGTTCTTCGCAATTTCCAAGATGCAGAGAGAGGGCGAGCGATAGAGGGGAATACGCAGCGTTCTGAAGTGATTGACGGTTGCGGCCAGCAGTGGGGACTATTTTGTTTTGATGAGAGTATTAAATGCCTGCATTTAGCACCGGCACATTGTTTTAAATTGCCACTAGGGACATGTAGCCGTCTTTTTTTAGATTTATGGTAAACGGAGGCGTTTGATGTGGTGCATGTTGTGGCTAGATGGCTTGCGGCAAATTTCTTTCTGCATCTTGCAAGATTTCTTGTTTTCAGCGCAAGTGTGGGCAAAATGACTGATGTCTATCTAGGGATGTGCTCGAAGTACATGTGCAAAGGTCACGATGAGCGTTGTACTTTTGAAGTGTGATATACATGTATTTATTTATCATATCAACAGAATTATCAATGATGTAGCGCAGAGAGAGAAATAGTTTTAGAAGTGGTAGGAAAACCTTGCAAGTATGTAGAGATACCTACAGTATTAAAACGGATGTTCGCCAAGGAAAATAAATTTAACTATCTTAGCCTTCATCTTGAATTGCCATTTCGACTTTGTGTTCATGGCATTGGGCAATTTCCACTTTTGAAAATAAATATAAAAAAATTTAAAAAAATATAATTCGGCTGCAAAATTACACATATTTACTACAGTATCTCAAGTTCAAGGACAATAGGGCGCTTTCACCGGGGTCAAAAGGTCACAGGTCATTATTGCTCGTCCTCCAGAATGGGAGAGAACAATAGAGCCACGTGCTTTTCTGCTAGCAGCCACGTGCGTTTCCCCACGTGGCTCTATTGTTCTCTCCCATTCTGGAAGACAAGCAATACTGACCCGTGACCTTTGACCCTCTGTGAAAGCGCCCTATGGCCAGAAATCTTACTTTACGTCCAGGTCCAATCACATCTGTTTAAATATTCTTACCGGTATGGTCACCACAGTTCTCAGCATTTTTTATGCAACATATTTGAGCCTTGGAGTTGGGAATAAAAGATTTATAATGGCTACTTACTATATTTCTGTTTGCATCATAATCGGCACACCTTACACAGTTACTAACGATGAAGTCTAGACACGTTGCATGGGCATAGTATTCACATACTGCGTAAAGGGGAAACGGAAAAATCATTCAGTAAA
The DNA here is from genome assembly GCA_037783545.1 of Henricia sp. BOLD:AAB3569. NCBI lineage: Eukaryota > Metazoa > Echinodermata > Asteroidea > Spinulosida > Echinasteridae > Henricia > Henricia sp. BOLD:AAB3569. The sequence goes on along the minus strand of JBBELK010001141.1, from coordinate 45,579 downwards.
AACACCTTTCCAATACTTCCCCATAAGTCAGATACTTAAAGCGCCTTTCGTTTGGTCCGTTTTTCATCCGTCTCGTGCGTGCGTTTGCGTCTGAATCGCTCCATAGACCGATTACAGACGGACGAAGGCAGCGCATACGCAACGCACGCAAAACGAATGAAAACGGACCAAAGGAATAGCCCCTTTAGTATGACACTGAAAAAAAGGCTATCAAACAACCACAATTTATGTTGTCAATTTTGGAATTTCTCTCTCCAAATGACTGTTTTCACCTATTCCTGTGACAAGGTGTGTCTGTCATGCAGATACAATTGTCTAATCATATACAAAATCATTCAAGCGGAATGCATACCCTCAAAATATCTGAGTACACCCCACAATAGACCGTATCGAATAGCCCCCAATTCCTGGGGCAGTTTCTTTGTTCCTTGAGGATGTATGCATAATTGCACATACCAGTATTGTGCTTCCACTGTTGAACGGTTACAAAAGGTAGCCCACGAAATTGTGGCTATTCGATACGGTCTATATCCCAAACTTATTATGAGTAGTGTATAAAGAGTAAGAAATTTTCTGCTTCTAAAGAATCTTTTTTTTCTAAAATCATGCTTTTTTTTATAAATGCATCAAAATCTTTTACGTCAAAAAGACGCAGAATTTTCAAAAAGAGGTCTCGTCTTTCAATGAAACGGGAAATTATCTTTATTACTAAGTGAACTGTGATACAAAATTCTGTTAGATCACAGAGACGTACTTACATTCACAGCGAAAAGCTAATGAGTCGTCTAGTCGGCGGCGACAAACATTACAGAATTTTTTGCGAAAGTGACCAGCCTCACTCCACGTGTGCGCCACAGGGTTCTGGAAAACGAAAAGGATAAATACTTTTCTATGTAGGGGTTATGTATTATAGTTAGGGATGAGAATTTACGGTTAATCCAGATAACAGTTTGCAATTTGTTCAATTGTGGGTTATCCGTTCGGCCGACATAACAAATATTAAGAGGTCGTGAGTCGGGACACAACAGATTTTTACATACTTCACGGCGTATGATAGTCGGGAAACAAGTCATCAATCTTGACGTCATCCATGCAATCGTTGCATGGTTGACGTCATCATCCCTTTCAAAATTTGAAATATGGCGCAGCACATAGTTGCATAGTTTATCATCAAAATTGATTGGGTTGCCGACGTTGAAAACAAGATTCTCCGATTCTCTGTTTATGCACCGGGCAATAAATTGGTAATATTTTTGATTAAATTTGTTGATAACTTCAAACAAGTGTTATCCCTTCCTTTATCAGATTTTTATGTCTGCAAACCCCCAATCCTCCCCCTCCCCAACAAAGCTGCACCTTCAAGTGTTAATGTTGTGCGTCTACCCAGATTCATGTTCAGACTTGCCGCATTGCGGACAGTATTAAAGTTCATTTTGCCCAGCTCATGGGTGTGGAAAATCATGAGAACTTCCGCCACACTGACATTCAACAACGGGGACAAAATTGAAATTTACAGAAATAATTAGCCATGTCATCTGCAACAGCCGGTTATGCTACACCATTACATAAAACATCCAAGGCCTGTTTAATTTATGGCTTTGCACGGACAAAAGAATGCTAATGTATGCAGGTAATGTACTGGTACTGTAGATGCTTTGACAAAATTTCCAGAATGCAATTACACAAAACAAGATCTAACGAACGGAGGCCGCATTACAGAGAGTCAAATTTAATGGCCAATTTTAAAGCCAATTAAATATTTCCCCAACATTTTTGTAACTAAACTAGATTGTTGCCATACTTGCGAATCGGAAATGGATTTTGGCAATTTGATTCACGTTTACATCAGTACATCTACCGGTAGTTGGTTTTTTTTCTTCCTTTTTGTATTTAACAAAAATTGTGCAGAATGACTTTCGGGAATCTCGTACAACTCCCTCATCCCACAGTAAATTGCGATGTCTTAAAAGGTCTCCCACTTGCTACGCACCTCTCAAGACGTTCTCAACATGAAGACTTCAGAAACAATTTGTCACCCACTCAAACAAGGGATGTATTTAAAGACTACGGTAGAGTTTAAGGAGGCCCGAGAGAGTGGGCTTCGACATGCTCAACGCGAGATGTGGGACGTGGGTGCACGTTTGCACTTGGGTCTTGCAACGGTAAAGGGGTATACATGTACATGTATGTGTGTTGGCGATACATGTACCGTACACCTACATGTATATCTCATTTTCAAGGCAAAACCTTAAACTTTAAAACGGCAACAACAAACCTGTAGGTTTCTAGAAATTGTCGTATTCATGTACAAATTTTCCATGCAATGTGTAATCAGGACAGACAAGGATGTTTAACTGGTTAACTGTTTAACCGAAAGAAATTGAAAAACTTCATGGTTGCCGAACATTTTAAACGAAACCCAATTTTAAAGAATTTACAATAGTTTTCAAAGGGTTATTTGTAATGACTTCTTGAAATTGAAATTAATATATGGGGTCGTAGTACAATTTTGACCAGATAAAGGTTCAACGATTATTTTGGGGGCCTAGGGGGATTGTGTGCATTACAAATGCATCTTTTAACACCAGCAACAATCTTTGGTGTCGGCCGAACGGTTAACCAGTTAACCGACAATTAACAGTAAATTCCCATTTCTAATGTTCAGTACTTACATGTAACTGTCTTTATACGTACCGGTACATGTACGTTGCATGGTCACATTACAGACCGTATGGAATAACTGCCGTTTTGTGGGGCAACTTTTGACAGTTAAATTGGTCAACAATGTGAGCACATAGGTACCGGGGGTAAAGTGGAACCATGCATGTCCTCAAGAAACAAAGAAACTGCCCTACAAGATGGCAGCTATTTGATACTGTCTATTTTGGGATAAAAAACAATGGTACATAATATATGTACACTTCTCCAAAAAACATTGAAGAATTTGGGCTTGGTTTTGATCACAGCCCCATTGCTGCCTATTTAAACTAGATGTCATAAATCCTTGCAACAAGGGTCTTTTTGCATACATACTGTGGCATAACAGTAACGATAAATATGCATACCTACATGTACGTACATGAACCATACCGTAGTATGCAGACAACTTAACAAAAATTAGTACGAGCAGGCTCAATTAGACATTGGAGGTCAACGGAAATGCACAAACATACTCTAGTTTTTTTCCCTTCTTTTTTAACCAATCCATTTCTTGCTAGTACAGTAGACAACATTAGACATCTTTTGTGAGCTGTAAAGCAATTGCTACCGTACACAATGAATTTGCCCTGCTTGGGTTCTTTGTTTCCATGACAACCGATACCTTGGGGGCATCCACGGATCGGGGACACAGTGCTACGCCTTTTGTCGCGCTGTCTGCACAATTTTAACTTAAAAGCTTTCTTTTGCCCTGTCGACTGCGTTTAATTTTGATTGTTAATGTTGTCGCTGTATCGGTACTTGATTTTGTTTCTTTTCGTTACTATATGTACATGGGTCTGTCCACAGTAATTGGGTACATTTGAAAAATAAGTCAATAATTCTTTTCAGATGTCTTTAGTTTATCTAAGAATTAAAGAAATGTCCTTGTTTGTTCTCAGGAGATAACTTTTTTCCCCAAAAGGTAAGAGATTGCTGCAACAACATACATTTTTGAAAAGCTTGTGTACAAATTTTCCTATTACGCATGTAACGTGGACAGACAATTGTGTGACATTTTTTTCCGTCTTTGTTACATGCGTAATATGAAAATTTGTGCACGAGGTTTTCACAAATGTATGTTGCAGGACTATTTTTCTTACTCCTTGGTGAAAAAGTTATTTCCTCAGTTTAGCTGGATAATTTAAAGATAAAATTAAGACATTTGAAGTTAACTGGGACCTGAGATCTTGAATGTTACAGAAATGTACCCCATTACTGTGGACAGACCCACATGTAATCTTGTTTTTCCTTGTTGATTTTGTGGTACCGGTATAAAAAGGAAAAATTCAGAAAATGACATTTACTAATATTGTTTCATCAAAGATCCTGCCCACAAGGTTGGAACCCCAAAATTAAAAACGAAATTCTTGTCATTTTAAAAATACTGGTCCATTGTAGTTTGTACTAAAGTACACAATTTTACAATGCAAATCATATATCATTTAACCTTACAATTTTTTTTTCTTCGAATGTGTAATTGCATACATGCATTTCCTTTTTCCCCTTTGGTACCGGTAAGTACATACATGTAGTACTTAACATGTACGTTTAACATGTAGCCATGCCATTACGTACACTGTACATTTGTATACACGTAAATATAGCTTGACCACCTGTGAATATTAAAGACATACGCCTTGCATAAGAAACACACATGTCCCACGATACCGTATGTCTGCGCAGTACAAAGCTCATTTTCCACGCTCAACATGTCTGCGTAATATTGGTACATGTACTCTACATGTAGCACGTTTATGCACCGCAAACACCCACGCACTAATCAATGATGCGTCTAGCATCAATATCTATGAGTGAGAGGAGATGGCCACTCACACACAAAGTCTTGTTTGTCAAGAGGATGCTATTACAAGATTGACTCAGCCGTTCCATTTTTGTGACAGATGGTTGAAAATTGTTTATGGCCTTCATTTTAAAAAATATGGCTATGGGTTTCAGCTAGTTCTGCATCTCTCAAAACACTTGACATGTTCAAATGTTTGTGTTTGTGAATTTGTAAATAATGTAAAATATTTAAGTCTGGGTCATAATCCCTAAAAATAATCACTTATTCATATTTAATAATTGGGACAAGCCGGGCAGGGGTTTGGAGCATATTTTAAGTGATCTCTGGGAGGGGTGGTTATTTCATTGAAGGGTTTATCCCTCTGTAGGGCTTGCTAAGCTCACGTGATAGCCAATCCCAATCAGTGAGGAACAACTGCAATACCGTGATTCGAGACCACCAGTTGACTTCACACATGTACATGTACGGTAGCTCAATCAGTAGGGTGTCTGCATGTTAAGCAGAAGGTCTGCGGTTCGAATCCCAGTGGAGCCAAGTTGCTTTTACGCTGCATTCAGATTTCTCAAACTGAGACATTTGTCCACATTTGTATCAAATTTAAATCTTTCAATAAAATTTCAAAATGTACTCGTCAGAAGATTGGACCAGTTTATTGAATCATTCTCGTTACGTTTAGGATACCGGTAATTTTTAAAAACAGAAAATTGTGTTGTTCGATTCACATGGCCATGAACTTTTTATTTCTCAGATTCTAAGACTAATCGTTCTCTGAAGCCCGATATTTATAAAATAAAAAAAATCAATCCAGATGTTTTATGATGTACATGATGTAAGGGAGACAGTGTGTGTCATTTTCATGGAATGACCAGGGGCCAATTTCATAAAGCTGTTTAGCAGAAAAAATTGCTTAATCCAAAATGTATCTGCTCTATAAAAATGATTTAGCAGTCAAAATTATATGTGAGGTGTATTACAATCGACTGTGTGTCTGCTACTCTTTCGAAATACACAAGCTGACATATCATTTTAACAGCTAACCCATTTTTTTCAAAGCAAATAAAGTTTGAATTAAGCAATTTTGTCTGTTAAACAGCTTTATGAAACTGGCACCCGTGTACACCTGCACTACACACCTGTCCAGATACATGGCACCCACTCATCGCATCTTACTACGGCCCCTAAAACAAAGCCCACGACACTCGGAGGCCAACAGGGTGACTTAAATCAATTATAAATTACGATAATCCAGCGTGGGTGGCGTTTTACCTGCATAAGCCACGCTAAGACAGCATGAGCCCGGACGGACGTGAGCAGAGGCGAAGGAGACTTAATTTTGCGAGATAATCAATGGAAGTGGATTTAATGAGACGGCGAAAGGGTGGCTGGGTTGTTTGGGTGAAAAATGACGAAACCAAGGTTGGGGGGAGGGGGACTAAGGAGTGACCGCAGCTGTGGGCAGTGGGTGGAATATGAGCTTGAAGAAGGGGATTACGGGGAAGTCGTTATAGGATTGGTTCAAGGTGAACAAATACGCAGTGCTGTCTATGAGAATCGGACCTGTAAGACGCCCACTCACGCTTTGAAGGAGAATTCCTGGCAAAGATGGTTTATAATAGGGACTGCATGCTGTGGGCATGAATGGCTTTATTGCAGTACATTTCAAGGGTTGAAAATTAACACAAATGCATGTTAACCTTGATTAGGGCGATGACCCCATGGAAATAATACTTTTATCAGGGATGCGATAAGTAAATAATCAGCATCCTTCAGCAAATTTCCAATATGCTCCTAACCGGGGACGGACACTTGTGTTACATTTTTGGTCCTCCCGGTTACGAGCGTATATTGGAAATTTTGACAGGGTTTTTAGAAAGGCATGTTGTCACACTATTTGTAACTCTTTTTGGGCCTACCGGTAAGTAACCGGTATATCTTCAGAACAACTGAAACTTATTTCTTTTATTTTGAGACAGACAAAGGTATTTTCTGGAAAATAGTCTGTGTTGCCAAAATGCCCCCTTTACTGTGGAAAGACTCATCCATGTTTTTAAATATATGTGCTTACCTGTACTCGGTCAGCAGCCACTGTGCTGCATGGTGTTATGATGTTATCCAGACAACGCTCATGGGTGACAAAGTTACAAACTGCAGACAAAAAAATGGATTAAAAATGATTATTGAATCAAAAACAATGCAGATATGATGAAAAATCACTTTTAATTTGGGTTAACTTTGATTGAACCACCCTGTATAGACCGTATCGAATAGCCCCCATTTCGTGGGGCAGTTTCTTTGTTCCTTGAGGACATGCATGGTTGCACATATTGTGCTTCAACTGTTGAACGGTTTAAGCAACAAAGGTGTCCCACGAAATGGCGGCTATTCGATACGGTGTATAGGTCGTAGGTCCTGTCAATCGACCTTTCAAATGTTCAAACAAATGTCAGACGTTGCTGAGCAAGTTGCATTGTGTAGCAGTTTGAAGATGCTTTTAAAATGTCTTTGTTAAAGGCAAACCTTTTACAAAGGGTAGACAACAAAAGGGACGTTAAAAGAATTAGCTTGAGCTATTGTACAATATATTTGTCTTTTGAAAGAAACACTTTGAAATGCTGACGGCAAAATATCCAGACAAATACTTCTGAGAGAAGATGACTGGCAATAATGACCCAATGACATTATCAAATGACGACATCCCTAGAGTTTGGTGAAGCTGAAACTGTGCCGAGTACTGCGAGTCTGCAACGTACACTGCACAAATAGGAAAGTGATATGTAACTGCATTATTCTCATGTGGACGAGCCCGGGCTTATGATAATATTCAACTAGTTATTTAATTGTTAAACGAAACAAAGAATACAATTTTTTAAAAGCTGAGAAATTCTTCCCGATTTTTGGCAAAATATAATTTGGAATGTGGGGATGATCTGCACAGTATTAAACTGAAAATTACATCTGGTATTTATGTGTTTACATGTATGAATTTTTGCAAAATAATTATGCAATATTTAGGATGGTGCCTACATGGAATTTATATCAGTGAAATGAAAAACCACAAGTTAGGCAAACATGGGACGAGAAATTTCTCTCATCCCTCGTTTTGTTGATTTTTGCATAATTTTGTACGTATGCGACTTTTACTGGACGATCTTCAAAGAGGCCTCAATCTATTGTTTATAATGCATAAAAATTCTGAATCTGTACAATTTCGAAATCTTTGCAATTTACTGATAAAATGTGATATTTTCAATGCATTAATTTGTAAAATGATAAGCAATTATTTTTTAAATTAGGCCAATTTTGAAAATCAATTAAATAGCTTTGCTGCTTGGAGCTAGCATCATGTGCAAGTTGGATTTCAATTCATCACGTATAATTAATAATAAATCTCGCACCGACTCAAAAGCCGTAATCTGAATACAAGAAGAAAAAAAATGCTCGTTAGCCGCTAACGGTTAGCGTCAAGCTTCTTATTAAAAAAATCCAAGGGCTTCAGTGTTGCAGTGCAGTGGAGCTGCAGGTGTTAAAACCATTTTCCGATGACCTTGACATTTTACGCTACTTGCATTATTGATTGTTTCAAAACATTATCTACTCCTGTGCTCTGTAAAATGAATTACAGTTGGGATAGGAAGTTACCGTATTCTGTATTTACCGTACATGTACGTACCTGAATGCCAACACAATAGTATAATAGGAAGTGCAATATGGGGGATGGACTTTGCATTGTGCGGTATGGGTTATGTTATTTTTTAACTGCTACAATGTACACATAAATCGGATATGTTTGTGTACATGTACTTTTCTGGCGATGAAGCTACCCGGAAATTCAATTAGTGAATACAGCTCTTAACGATGCATCAACACATGTGTTCTATAGGCTGTATATGTACATATAAATGAGCACGCACACTCATTTTTTAAAAACACATTCAGCTATTAAATCCTACTTTGGACCAAAAAAGATAAATTATGGAGTGTTTGTTATCATTGCTGATAGCACTTTCTGGAGTTTACTGAAGACAAAATTAAAAGGCTGAAGAAAAAAAATGGAAAATTTATAGCGGTGTGCTAGATGAATCGAATATTCAAATATTTAATCTTCCATCAAATGTTCAAATAGCATTTTACCGAATCGAATATTCGGTATCATTCATGTGCAAACCGGTCCAGACCATACCAAACATGTATATGTACATGTACGTATGTATCATCCAGTGGGTGAATTACAGGATGTTTTTATTGAATAATGCAGCCTTTTTCGTTGACGAAACGACCGCTTTCTTTGATGTCACATTCTGCATCCAACCCCAGTCCAATGTACAGTTTACCGGTACAACATGGGACTTATGGTTTGTATAGGGCGGAGCCAACATTAATTTATGCAAAAAGCCAAAAGGTGTACCGCCCCCAACCATACATTTCATATTTTAATTTGCATAATGGTTCCGCCCATTCAGTTTTCACCTTTCAGCTCAAACCATAGCTTTAATGAACGGTTGTAACTTGTACACTGGACTCGTTGCTAGTGGGGTACCGTGGCCGAGTGGTTTGGGTCATTTACTCGCAATCATGGGTGAAAACCTGGGGTTGCGGGTTCGAATCCGGCTGTGGTACCTGTGCCCTTGGGCAAGGCACTCAACCACACTTGCTCCATCCTTTGGAAGGGATGAAAAGCCGTTGGTCCAGTGTGTTAGGTAATGGTAACGCACTTTAAAAATCCCAGAGCATTCTTTCTCGAAAAGCAAGGGGATTCCCCGGTGTCTCTGGCCATTTCTAATTCTAATTCTTCATGGGTTTCCTCACGCTTGCGAGTGACAGTTCAATGAGCACTATTAAGGAATCCTTGGTATGAATACCAGAAAGAAATAATAATAATAGAAGCAAATCGAGCATGCAATAAAGCGGCTGATTCGGCATCGAGGAAGGCTGCTGAATGAATGGAAAACATCCTGCATAGCACATACGCAGGAAGCACACTCCGAATAACTTTAGGTTCGGATAACACCACAAACAAAAACACTGATCGAATATCAAATATTTGATCCAAAAATTGAAAGATTACCATGCACGGACACCCTCTGAGAACCCATGCGCTAAACCTACAAATGTACATGTATGGGACGACTCCTTAGTATTAAAATTGATGACACTTTTCCCTCTTAATTTTGCTATTTCATAACCAAACTAAAATTTTTACGTGGTTTATATGTCATACATGTAACAAGGAAAATCCTGAGTGTCCGTGCATGATAATGTACTTAAATTCTGTACAAATAAACTGTGCTGCATAAAAGTGTACATCTGGCCATTTCAATCATGGTACCAAGCATTTAGCAATCAAATGATGCGAAAACGTCCCCTGGTATGTATGTCAGTTCACTATAGTAATTAACATATATCCCTACCTCCTACGCAATACGCACAGCCTAGGTGAATTTATGCACATGCATGCACGTATCGAAATCATACAACAGCAGCTCGCGATGAATTCAATCCACCCATGGAAACAATGCGAAGTCAATCAGTTTTTGAGCCTGAGAAATCCACATGGCAAGGTTACGAGTTTTAGGGGATTGTGGAATAATCGGGGCCATTCCGGTCGATCCTGGGATATTTGTGCAATCTGGAACGGGGTTGAATACTGCTTAGTATGAAATGTGTCAAATCAATTTAGTGTGTTTTTGTAACATAAGATGGGGTAAATTATTGTTTTTTTTTAAATCAAAATTTGCTGGTTGTAGATCAAATATCTCAATGATGCAAAACCTTTCTAGAATGTTCAGGCGAACTGTGTTTTGTAATATTGCTACATGTTCATGTCTTTAGAGGTCTTGACGTTATGAAGATAAGGGCAAGCAACTCAGACCTTGATTTTGACCAATTTCAAAGGGCACCGAGGCCAACTGTAGGGGCGGCGCCATGGCCATCTTTGTTCCAAATAGTTATCAATGCATACAAGCCTTAAGAAATTTAGGAGGACTGGGCATGCTGACCAAGTTGGCCTCAGAAAGTGTATATCTTGAACTTGAAGGGGCATCGGGGCAAACTCAGCAGGGCATGATGAGGCCATTGGCCTTAGCGGCCTTGGTTAATGTCAAGGCCTGGGATAGGGCATGTTGGCCAAGTTGGCCTCAGAAAGTGTATATCTTAAAGGGGCATCGGGCCAACTCAGCAGGGCATCAGGCTATTGGCCTTAGCGGCCTTGGTTAATGTCAAGGCCAGGGATAGGGCATGCTTGCCAAGTTGGCATCAGAAAGTGTATTGAATGGGTATCGGGGCCAACTCAGCATGGCATTAGGACATTAGCCCTAGTGGCCTTGGTTAATGTCAAGGCCTGGGATAGGGCATGCTGGCCAAGTTGGCATCAGAAAGTGTACTGAACGGGTATCGGGGCCAACTCAGCATGGCATGAGGCCATTGGCCTTAGCGGCCTTGGTTAATGTCAAAGCCTGCTTTCTCAATACAAAACAAACTTTAGTACAACAGTCCAAGTGATAATACCCAGTGATACATGTAACTATTAAAGAGACTTTGACAGTTCCCATTACTCACTGCTAACCACTAAGCTTTCTGGAACTTTTCAATCACTCACTAATTCCTCCACTCTCAATTCTACTTAGCGGAATAACCGACCAACTAAGTGTACATTTGACAGACCCCTGGTACCGTAATAACGCCAATGAACGCTACGGACTTGACCCGGATGATGTTTTATCCCTGGAATACGAAGCATCCTTCCTACACCTGATCCCGACCTCCTAATGGGCCACTTGATTTGCGATTCCGAGAAATGTTTTTCCTCAGGGAAGCGTTTTCTTGAAAGGACGTTGTGACGACAATTGCAGAGGTTCATTTGAATTCCTGGAGTGGGCAATGCACCTGGTACTTGTACCCAGGTTTTTTATTTTTATTGGAGATCAACTTACTAGGTACCTGGTCAATGACTTGCGTACAGTTGATTAACTCAGTGTACAATGTACGTGAAGGAATGTATGCATTGAATGTGCTGGTACTGGTATGTCAGGCAATTAAAATCAGCTTTCCATGAAACATCCATTGTATACCGGTAATTGTCAACCCTTGTTTTCTAAGGGCCTATTCGCAAGAGACTTTCCAGAGAAACTTAAGCCGTCATTAGAGTGGACTTATTGTAGGAAATTTAATCAATAATGATGAAAAAATTGTGGCTAAATTTGCACTTTTCTTTAATATGGCAGATTTTCCGAAATACATACATGTACATGTACCGGTAGCAGATTTTTTCCCCCTACAAATTATGGTGTGAAATTTATTTTTGATGAAATGGTCGACTTTTAACATTTTTTTGAGGGAGCCGCCAAGGAAGGAAGCAGATGGGGATAATTTGTTTGTTTTTTATTTTACTCGGCCTTAACTACTAACCAGCGTTAGCATCTTTGAAGAACATTTGGACTTTTTAAACACCTACAATGTTCGACATGTAAAGGTTTGTCTCTTAAAACTAGATACTGTATTACAATTTTAACAAAAGAAAAAAAAGTCTGTCAAATCAAGTCCTCTCTATCATATCAGTGACTTGAGTCCAAGTCGTGTCATTTGCAGTTGGAGAGGTACATGTACGTGTAGTCCTAGTCAAGTCAAGTCCAGATAGGTTGTAAACAATTTTGACAAAATGGACTTCCGCACATTTATCAGGGGAAACCCCTATCAGAGCACCTACACTATCATTACGCCTATTTATATACCATCTCAGCTCCCTGGGGAGTAAAATGGGTACCTGAGAGGGTAGCGAAAGTTGATGTGTTTGATTAGCCATTGAGTCTGTTAGACGGCCGGGGCCGGGTATTTTTTCGTTCAGATTGAACAAAGATTTTAAGGAAATTACCTCATGGAATCAACAGATAATCCAATTCTAAGATATATTTTCCACATGTATGCACTTTTGTCGCAAATGTTGCTTTTCTAAAGAAAAACCACATTTTCTCCTTCAAAACTTGCATTCAGTTAGTGTACAAGATGAAACATGTACGCACGCATGCAGCGCCCTCTATGGTCGCACTTACGCACGGAGCACGCGCACTGTGATTTCGTCCATCACTCTCTGCAATTAATTATCAATTAATTATCTCAGAAATGCAACATTTCCGACATTAGTGCAAGTGGGAAGTATATCTTAGAATTTAATTATCTGTTGATTCCAGGAGGTAATTTTCTTAAAATCTTTGTTCAATCTGAACGAAAAAATACCCGGCCCCGGCCGTCTAACAGACTCAATGGCTAATCAAACACATCAACTTTCGCTACCCTCTCAGGTACCCATTTTACTCCCCAGTGGAGAGAAGCAATGTGTGGCAAAGTACCTTGCTCAAGAGTACACGCACTATGGAAGGGCCGGGCCGGGATTTGAACCCACAACCTTTGGAACGAACCCAGATTTTGAATACGATCTACTACACCGTTCTGCCACAGCATTCCACAACCGATGGCAGGAAAAATATACATTTGTGATAAAACTTAAAACCACATACCTTCACAAATATATCCCTGTCCGAAAAGCCCCCACAGCATGTCAGTACAGTGATGGCAAAAGGTCGGCCGGTGGAAATTCTTTTTATACAGCGAGTGGCCGCAATGCTTAGACTTGGTCCTGCAGTTCTTGCCTGGATTCAAGTCAACCTGAGTACCGAACAGCCCCGCAGCTGTCGTAGCCATATCGGCAGCCGCAACTGGCTGCGGCTGCTGGCGTTTCCCAGCTATGGTGCTGTTGGAGTGACTTGGCTCAGAGTGGTTGGGTTGGGACTCGTTCTTGAGGATGTATTCCACTTCGTACGTGTCCTGGCGCGATTTGCAGGATGAGAAGACAGCACACAGCTGTTCATTCATGGAGATCTAAGACAAAAATGACAAGCCAAGTAGAAAAATGGTAATTTCCGATACATGTACACTGTAGTTAGTATGACAGTAAAACCGCCTTTCCTTCCACAAGACGGATGAAAAACGGACCTATAAAAAGGCTTAAATCTTTCCTTTCACTGAAAAAGTTTGACAATAGGGGACGCAACTTTACCAAAAGTTCCGGTTCTGTGACCTCGAGCGCGGTGAAAACAAACGCCCACCCGCATGTTGCTCTATGCGAGCAGGCGTTTGTTTACACAGCACTAGAGGTCACGGAACCGGAACTTCCGGTAAAGTTGCGTCCCCCTATGCAGCTGTGCACGAAACAGGTCAACTAAAAATATGCTAACCAACTTGTACGCAAGTTAGACAACTGGTAGTACACGTGCCTACTCGTACATCATGCGCTAACTCGTTGCTCGTACGCGTGCCAACTCACACACACGCAAACTCCTAGGCTACACACTTGACTTGTGAAAAAGACTGGTGTTTTGCATGATCATGAATGATTTAGGGCCTACACTAAATTACAGGACCAACTCTTAGTCTTAGTGTCTTAAAACGTAAACCAAGTAGCCTAATACATTACCGACTCGAGACTCGGTCGTTGCAACTGTCACTGACTCGACTGCTGACTAGTGACTTTCCGTAGTCGATCCCCCGCGCGCGCCTGTCACCGGCACCGGAACGGTCACGAACACACGGGAAATCGCACACAAATCACAACCATGACAACAACCGATTTAAAATTCAACTTCACAGCTCATCCAGTGAACTACTTACCTATGAATCTCTCATTGTATGTATAATAGTAATATTACATTTCTTAGAAATTCATTTAGAAGATTTCGTCGAAAACTACCCTGCACTGTAGCAACGTAAACATCGAGCTCGTGTGTACGTTACGTACGTAAATCGAGCCCAGTGTACGTACGTGTGTGCAGTCGAAACAAATCTAGCCTGCATCATCAGTACAGTGCAGTGCAGACAAGATTAAGAAATTGACAGCCGGGATTACACGTTTAAATTTTTTCGGAACAACATTTGTTGCAGATTTGCAAAGTAACAAACCACGTTAAATTTTATAACAAACAAATGAACAAATATTTTAACATTTTACATTAAACTTGCCTTAAAATAACAGTGGGAAAAAATAAGTGAACAATTGTCGCTTCACTAACTTTTAGTAGAGTGGCACCCCTATTTCACTGGTTCATTGAATAAGTCTGGTGTCGTAACTTGGCGAACGACAAACCACTGATAATACGACCCATTGGGAAAGGTACCACACCCCTAAGTTTCTAGACTGATTCCCGGTCTTATATTTAAATTTTGACCCGATTCCCAGTCTTTGATAGACGACCGAAGTGTGACGTACGTTGCCATGGTAATTGGCTCTAAACTATCATTGCCGTCGGAAAAAGTACCATTGCAAAAGCGCAGGGACACGGTTGAGTGGTTTTTAGTTTAGAACCAATTGCCTAGGCAACTAGCAAAATATGACGTATTCACTTCGGCAGTCTATACATTTACATTGACTGAAAACCAGTCTAATACATGAACCTACGGCAGTAGAGGGCAGTATAACTCATTTACAGTACTGCTCAAAATGGGAAAATTTACCTTTTTAAAAATGTCGAACCTGGTAAACTTGAATGGAAAAATTAAGAAGCAGAATACTCAGTCAAGCCTATGAGTACAATATACTAAGCGTTGATAATTTAAAAATAAAAAGGAAAAATGTTCAATTGCCGAAACCCGGGACAATTCAGAACTCATGCGAGTCCTCCGGGGGTTTTGAACCAGGGACCTTTAGATCTTCAGTCTAACGCTCTCCCAACTGAGCTATTTCGGCACATGTCTTACTTTGAGACGTTTATTATGTTGAACATTGAATGACAAATTTTACATCTTGTTCGTCGAAATTCACAGAAATAAACCATTTACAAAAGAATTCGTTCTATTTTGTAATGATCAAGTTGAATTAGTGTTGTCTTTTTTAAGATATTGTAGGCCTACATGTACAATAAATTTGTATGCTAATTGTGTGACGTCACCGGTCAAAGGTCATTTAAATACCACGTACACAAACACACGTGCGTGTGTATGTGCTGCACCGTTCGAGAATTTTAGACAGAAAAGAGCCAAAATATTCGTGAATTTTCCCACATATTCGTTTTTTGAAGATGGAAAGATGTACATATAACACGCTAGTACTGATCGGCATTGCACTCTGTGCAGTTGCTGTCGGCGCAAAGAAGAAAGGAATGTTGGAAATTGTAACACTGGTAAGTAGGTCAACGTCACACTCTTTCTTTGCGTGGCGGTCGGGTTGGCGTACGGGTTCTTTCCTCGCCTTTCACCTCTGGGGTCCCGGGTTCGAATCCGGGGCGTGTATGTGGATTGGGTTTGCAGTCCCTACTTGACCGCGTGGGTTTTCCCCTGGGGCATTTCTCTGGGGGTTTTCCTCCCACTTCTAAAACTGCAACTCCTTCTTCGTCATCTCAAGTTGATAATATAGTATAGTTAAAGCTAAAACCGTATAGTTGATGGCATAAAGGGCCTTAGTTGCCGAAGTAGCCATAAAATATACAACAACAACAACATCTTTCTTTGCACCGGCGGCCATGACAGCGGGCTGGTTTTCATATTTAAACCATGTGAAAAGGATCTATACTCAGCTCAGCAGAATATTGGGTAGCCCCATACTGTGGTCAAGACTACTCTGCGCTACAGCCAGGCTTGGCCACAGCGGCGTCGCGATGGGCCTTTCGCAAACAACTCGGACAACGGGTGCATTAAAACTACGCAGTTTCAGAAGCCGTAACTCACCCTATATTGTTACCTTACTTCACTGAAAACAGATATGCATTAGGTAGGGTATCGTGCGATGCCTACTTTTCAAGAAAATCCTGCGGGAATTTTACCCAAATTTCACCGTTTGCGTTCGACACTCCATGCATCGAGTACTGTATGTACCGACGGTACTGCGCATGCGCATTGTGCCGTTGAAGTACACTTTAAACCCATTTGACTTGCGACTTGTCAGCACTTGGTTTAAACTCCGTATAATTTTGTGGTTAAGACATTCGATTAACATCTTTTTTTCATCGTCAGAATTTACCAGAAGACTGCTCAGAGAAGGCCGAGGCAGGCGACGAGGTGGCGGTTCATTACATTGTAAGCAATTAAAGGCACAGGCTCGTCAGCAAAGCGCGCGCGCCAAATTTGTGCCACGAAATACGCAGCTCCATAACAAAGGCATGGAGCTGCGTATTCTGTGAAACAAATTTGGCGCGCGCGCATTGCTGACGACCCTGTGCCTTTAAGTCCTGGAGTTTTACTCAGACCATCTGCCCAGTGTGTCAAAGGTCTTGGGGGAACCCAAGGGAGCAAGATGCTAAACGCTCCGTCTAGCACAGAGAGGAAACATGTCTTGTTTTTTGTTTCGTAAATAGGGCAAGTTGGAATCAGGAATGATTTTTGATGCCTCTCGGCTACCGGACAACTCCAGGGATCCCATCCGATTTGAACTCGGCAAAAACAAGGTCATAAAAGGCTGGGAGCAAGGCATCAAGGGAATGTGTGTGGGGTATGTTGGACATTTTCAAATGTGTGTGTAGAGGTATACAGCTGGGTGTCAAAGTATTAGGCTTGGCATGTGTTTGTTTTCTTTTTCAATGGCATTTCAATGACTGAATGACAAGGTTGGCAATTTAAGTGTCTGGCTGACTTGAGTCACACTTATTTTAAGACCTAAGTTTTGAATTGGGCTCAAGAAACACAAGGCATTGTGTGAATAACCACTTCGCGCAGTTTTGGTTATGCAGTATACATGTATGTATCTGGGGCTGGGGACTTGATGACTAGTTTTTATTTCAAGTCGTAAATCAATCTCAAGTCCAGTCACAAGTCATTTTCTCCAGAGTCAAGTCACAGGTCAAAAACCAAAAACTGACTTGACCCCAAGCCAACAAGATGAGAGACCAGCTCTGCCCTGGTCTAATTTTGTATAACCGCCCCCAAGACACTCGCACTTAGAATTGGTTAATTAAACAAGTGGAACCTGTACATTATTATTATACAAAGAACAAGAAATATGACTCGCTGAAAAGTAAATACGAGGTTCAAGAAGAGTGGAAATTGCAGCAAAGCCTTGTAGAATGGACGTCGCCATTTTGCCCCGAAACTGGGCAAAGAATGATGCGTTTGCATACATGTACAACTTACGTTTATTTCCATTTTAATTTCAGAATTTCTGTTTGTTTACAGGGAACAACGGAAGCTTATTATACCCTCACATTTAGGATATGGCAAACAGGCACAGGCCAAAATCCCAGGTAGGTTTGTTGTAACGGACACTTGTGTTACATTTTTGGCTGTCCCAGTTACGAGCGTATATTGGAAATTTGTACACGGGGTTTTTAGAAAGGCATGTTGTCTCTTCAGAACAACTTAAACTTATTTATTTTATTTTGTGACCAGACAAAGGTATTTCCTCTAAAATATGGTCTGTGTTGCCAAAATGCCCGCTTTACCGTGGAAAGACTCGTATAGTGTTAATTGAAATCTGAAATGTTGTAGTACAGTCAAATTTGTTTTATAACATTCTTGTGATTTTGAATAAAAAATTATATTAAAGTTAATATAGTTTTTCGAACATCATATTTTATGAGGCCAAATTCGTGCCACGAAATATGCAGCTCTATGCTTTTGCTATGGAGCTGCGTATTCCACGGTACGAATTTGGCCTCTCGCGCGCATTGACGACTTTATGCCTTCAACTGTCATGTTTTTATTTTGTGATTTTTAAACTTTATTTCAGCCGACTCAACACTCATCTTCGATGTCGAATTGATGGAGATCTCCAAACCTTCCATATATGCCTTTTTGTCGTCGTCTGCTCCGTTTATCGTCGGTCCGTGTATTGTGATGATTATTCTAATCTACCTCTGGCAAAAAGCCACCGCTGACTCGTCACAGGGAACCAAAGTCAAGAAAGAACAGAAACAGAAGAAAAAGAAATGAGGAAAGATTAAACTATTCAAATTTTTTTCTTTTTGTAGCTATACAAAATTTCAAAATAAGGGCAGAATGGACAAAGTTGATTCGTCACGGTTTGTGCTAGGACCAAATGACTTCCAATTGTAGTAGTTGATGTGGGTTATATAATATTCAAAATGTGTTAACTTTGCTAAACGACAATCGTCTAATTTTGTTGAAATTTACTTTCAAGTTGAATTGCTTTGTAGGTACAACATTTTTGTTTTGGGAGCCATTTTTAACCTCCAAAGATTTTTCTTTTCATTCACCAGCAGCTCTATTCATCGTGTCTTTCAACTTTTGAAGAATATATGCTACTCAAAATTTACGGATAGGATCACATTTTTATGTGGAATTTTATTAAAAGTAATAATCAAGAATCTTTATGACAAATATATGTTCATAGATCCTTGTGTAAGAAAGCAGATTATAAAACATTAACATTTCGTATAATTTCTAGCATTCAGGGAAAACAATTCAAGATTATTAGGTGATCCATAGCAAATTTTGAGTAGAATATGTGTTAGTTTGGTTGGGTAAGATCATGCCTTTCTGATGTTTACAAATGTATACCGATTTGAAAGTATTAGTTTTAGCAACGTTTGGGATATTCTGTTGAATATCTAAATAAATTTAATAGAACGCTCTGGAGTATAGACCGTATCGACTAGCCGCCATTTCGTGGGGCAGTTTCTTTGTTCCTTGATGACATGCATGGTTGCACATATTGTGCTTACATTGTTGAACGGTTGAAGTAACAAAAGGTGCCCCACGAAATGGCGGCTATTCGATGCGGTCTATACCGGCAGTTTAATTGTCACAAGTGCATTTCCACAGAAATTACTTAGTTGAGAAAAACAATGCAACTAAACTGACGAACTAAAGTACTTAATCTTAACTTTCATGTTATAATATTAATTATGTAATTTCATCTAAAATGCGTCTCGTCACAAAATACTGCGCTTTCGACATTAATTCGTTAAATTGTACATATATTATTATGTCTTTCTGGTACTGAAACCAAGGATTCCTCAAAAGTGCTCATTGCACTCGGCCCCCTAATGGCAAAGTGGTATATTTTCTATTGTTCTCTATTCAAAATACGCCACTTTGCCATGAGGGTGCCGCACTGTCGCTCGCAAGTGTGAGGAAACCCATGATGAATTTGTGGGGGGAGGGGGGTTTGGGTGGTGGGAGGGGAAGGGGAAGGGTGGGCGAGGGGTGTAGTGGGGTAGGGGGAGGTGCGAGGGGGAGTGATGCGAAGGGGGGAGGGATAGGGTTACGGGAAGTGAATTGTTTTCGACTTTGACTTGTTGGTGTTTGTGTTTGTTTGTTCGAACTTTCCTTGGTCTTTTCTTAATGTTTACTTGTTTACTCGAAGTGATTGTGTTTTGTGTTTTGTGTTTTGTGTTTTTGCCTTTTGCCAATAGACTACTAAAGTGAAAACGTCACCCTTCGTGTGTTGCCATGGTTGTTGGGTCTACACTGAATCCAGTGAACTGTTTTCCTGCGCTATACCGGTGGAAGTGTTTAGACCCAATTGCCATGGCAACTGACGTCACACTTTAGTACTCTATTTCCTGTGGTATTTAAAAAAAATAATAATTTAAAAAAAAAATGAGTGTTTAATATGTTTATTCCACATTCTTGCCAATTTGTTATTCTAATTTGCCTGACCACACACATATTATCACTTTTTTTCGTACTAAATATCATTTTAATTCCTTTTTCCTGTAACACCTTATTTTATCCACAAGTTAATCTGCCGTTATATAAATATATATTTTTTTCTATAATGTTTTATTAAATTAATTGATTAATTTAATTAATTGATTGATTAATTAATTTAATTAATTAATTAATTAACAAAATATTTATATTTGTCTCTTTATGTGAACAGATCAAGCTTGGGTAAGCAGGCTTTAGGGCTACAGTGTTTAGGTTCACTTTTGCTTACCCTGGCCGGCTTGGACTGTTTTGTCCCAGTTCACTCCTGTCTATTTTTCTCTGCATTATTCAGTATTACATCGTAAATTGCGCTTTCTTATGTAACTTTTGTTTTTGGTTCACATCATGTAATTTGTGTGCTCTTGTTTTTTTGTTGATGTATTGGCCGAATAAATAATAATAATAATAATAATAGTAATGGCCAGAGACAACCAAGTACCCCTTGCTCTTTACGAAAGAATGCTCTGGATCTTTAAAGTGCGTCACCGATACTTAACACACTGGACCAACGGCTTTACATCCCTTTCGAAGGATGGAGCAAGTGTGATTAAGTGCCTTGCTCAAGGGCACACTACCCCATCCGGGGCGAGTTTCGAGCCCGCAACCCCAAGTTTTCACCTGTGACCCAAACCATACCTCATCTTTCACTTTTAGTAGCCTAAACTAAATCACAAGCTTTAAAGGCAGGGCTCGTCAATATGTGCGCTCGCCAAATTCGTGCCACGAAATACGCATCTCCGTGCCTTTGCTATGGAGCTGCGTATTTCGTGGCACGAATTTGGCCTCACGCGCGCATTGACGAGCCTCTGCCTTTAAAACTGAAATAGACTGAATTTTCGGAATTTGTTAAATCGTAAACAGAAGCAATAAATTGGTTACATATGAAACACACTGCATCAGTAAATTCTGGTTTTTAGTACGTATTTTGTAAATGTACATTTTAAATACATGTTCACTAAAACTATATTTCCCGTAAACCATAGGGGGCGCTCTGTCATTTTTCAGTCCCTCCAATAACTTCCGACCCCCCTACATCAATTGCGTGGAGCAGTCCGTCTATATTATTTGCATATTCATGAGACAACCGACCGTGCGATGGTGCATAACGGTCTGCGACTTTTTCCACCCATTTAATTTTTTACGATTCCAATTTTTTTGTTCATCGCTTCACGCTGCTTGCACACGTAGAAAAAAACGTCTGTTTGCAATCATTTTGCTGCGGGTATACGCTTGTATAGTTGCAGTCAATGGACGTGCGAAATAAGTCGTTCAGGTTTCGCTATATTAGGCCCGGATGAAAACGGAAGCGTATTGACATTTTTCCCGCCTTGTTAGCGAGTGTAAACATGGAGAAATTGTGGACGATCGTACTTATTTGTTGTGTGATCGCAAGTGTTTTAGGCGCGATTCCAGTAAGAGATGGTGGACTGAAACCGGTAAGTATTCTGTTAGCTGTTACTGAATGTGGGTTTTGGTATAGTGCTTAAATGCATTTTACGACGAAATTTCTGTTTGCTTGTTTGAGGTATTTTTGCATCTTCATCCCCATCCCGACTCAAGAAAATCAACACTGTGAATAACGTTTTGTGTTTAGGTTGTTAAACATCATGTTCGCGAGTTTTTTAAAAAGTCACTTGAAAAAAAATTCACTCGTTTTAGATGCTGAGCCAGTGTATTACGTCACGAGCTTTATCATTTGCAAACTTTATCACAAAAGAAAGCACTCCGGCTTTGATGACATTTTGAAACTCATCTATCGGGAGATATTTCTACTGAGCCTGCGAAAGAACATCATATTCAAACATACCTTTTATCTTGTGCACATGTACGAGCCCTAGGTTTACGAAAGCACGGATGGTTTATATTGCACGGATGTTAATTAATAAGTTGTCAATTTTAACCCTGCTCAAAAACCAGCCATACCGGCTTGGCTGTCGTAAGGCGGATATTCTAAGTGGATGTTGACGGGATCGATTTATCCGTAATTAGATCGCCGAAAGACTCACGGTTTAATAAGAGATTGCCTATATATAATCAATATTGGCCCCCACAAGGCCAAGGGTCTCTGGAAGGCATGCGGAAAGGAAACAAATCTAAAGAGATGAAACGTTCATCGCGATACATTTTCACATTCCGTTTGATTAAATTGTGCAAAAACAGGAAAGTAGCATGAAAATTAAAGGTCACGTGTATACATTTATAGCAATTGGATTGGTCAGAATGCAAATTGCAGACAATGATGCATGAATATTAATAATATCAAATGTACCCCGTGTGTTTACTAAAAAAAATGACTGCGCAAATCCAAACCGCTTTAAACAATTTCGGAGCCCAAACGATAGCTGGAATAACATTTTAAAAAAGAAATGAACAAATGAAAGCTATTTATGAAATGTTTTGATAGAAATCTTCGGAGGAAAACTCCACGTCAAAATTCAATTGCCAAGCCAAAACATACAACCATTCAGTAAACCCCATATCTATATAAGAATCGTATCCTCTGGCTATTTTCTGGCTGTTTTCTGCGGTTCAGACTGCAAAACAGCAGTGTCAGGGCACTTTTCAGCGATTGTGACTGCACAATGACACTCGCACTTGCCAAAAGGCAAAATCCGCGCCGGTTTTTTTTTACCGGTCGTTTATATTGTGTAGCCGTTTTTAACCAGACGTTCTGGGTTAAATTGAACTTATAAAAATAATTATTTTCCCTCCTACAGTAAACGAATACTTGACATTTAGCTTAGCGTGTGGTATTCGCTGGAACGCTTTTCAAAACTTGTCAAAAGACCTTTATCATAAAGCCACTGTGGGTCTGGAATGTAGATTTTTCTCACTTTTTTAGGAATTGGCATTTTAAAGACAACATTTTACTTTTTCACTTGCAATTTATTTTAAAGGCACAGGCTCGTCAGCAATGCGCGCGCGCTAAATTCGTGCCACGAAATACGCAGCTCCATAGCAAAGGCACGGAGCTGCGTATTTCGTGGCACGAAATTGGCGCGCGCGCATTGCTGACGAGCCTCTGCCTTTAAGGAACGCAGGCCGTTTCCTACGGCACCAAAAGTAAATACCCAGGACAGTCCGTATTTTGCGCGGTAAAATGCCTAATGTGATATTTTTGGCGCAAAGAGCGAGGCACATTCACAACATAATCACCAATTTGCAAGGCAAATGAAACATTGCGCAGAGAAAAACACGCCCGTATCATCGTCTGCCAAACAGTTGGCAACTAGGACAGCAGACACGCATACTAATTTATTGCATATGAGAAGATATTCCTTCCCCTGGGGCAAACCGTGCGGTAAATACATTTTTATTGACCTACAAATTAAAAAAAATAATATGCACCGGAATTTCGCACAATGGATAATTTCACGAGTAAAAAAAAGTTTTTCAAAACATATTTTCGCACATTTGCGTTTTGGTATTTGTGAGTTCTGTGCACTTCCCTTTATCAAAATGAGAGGTCAAAAAATGAAACCAGCACCACATTTCCGTTGGCCTTTACATACTAATACAGTGCATTTGGATTAGTTCATAATACGCAATATTCTCCCAATTAAACCGCGGCAACGCCAGGAGGAATACACGGGACCAAAACGCGCAGAGAACGGTATCATTCTCGGTCTCAAGGTCGAACAAAAGCATTCAATTTGGAACCTCATCGGGGCGGCCTGAAATTAATTTCTCGGCACGGAGGAAAAATCGAAATGACCGCGGCTGACGCAGTCGTCTCGCATTATCAATTATATAAATTCTGATATTTCGTGCTGGGAACTATTAGCGAAAAACACGTTGGGTTTTCAAGCGAAATACACAGTATTAAATTTTCTGAAAATTTTAATGCATGTTTCTCTATACGTGGTATGCAAATTTCTGAAAGCAAACCCTTACTAATTCCAATGCATGTAAAATCAGCCGTGCGAAACGTGTTTCGGTCCATTGGCGCCATTTGGAGAGACTTTCCCAACAATTATATTTTATCAAAAGGGTACCGTCATTTGTATTACCACGGTACGAGTAGTGAAATTTCCTATTCGAGTATTCGTTCACCGAGTACGCGCGAGTAGGTGTTCGAAAAACCGATAGAGGAAAATAATTACAACTGCCAATACGTATTGTGATTCTGTTTTCCATTGGCCAACAATCCATCAAAATTTGTGACCGAGGGACTCCCCCACACTTTTCCCTTTAAGTTTAATAATTGCACCTCCCCTCCTCCCCCCGAAAAACCTGAAAGGAACGCCTTTAAAATTCCTTGAATGTTTGAAACACAGCGGGAGGAACAATGGACGGGGCACCCTCTGTCACAAACACTGTATATGGTCCTTAATTAACCCATCGGTAATTAGAATTTCATCAAAAGGCGACAATAATGAAATTATTTCGCATACGAACACCTGGTATCAACACCCGTACATGACCGGGCTCGTAATATCTCACGAATGGCCAAAACCCAATGACTTTCTGTACAGCTGTCTCTCTGTATATTACCATTCATCATTTATACAGTGACCTCGTGAATATGACCACGGAGTGAACATTTGTATAATTAAAAGGATCTGTCCACCACCCGTACAATATTGGACAAATACAAAGTCGGTTTATCACCAACGACCTTCAAAGGAACAATACTGAACCTACGGTTTGTATTTTGTCCACGAAACTGAATAAGTGATCATGATGCTTTTTGCTCACAAGGGGGCGCCATCACTGAAAACTCGCGTTTTCTCACCCCGTAAGGGTGTTAAAGTGCAGTGTCTATATATTGAGGAAATGGACGCGGGATTTTAGTGAAAACAGTTGGCTCCTACAACTTTAAAGACCTGTACGAGAACATTGGGGTGTTTCTATAAATTAGGGGTCCAAAAGTGTGACATTTGGTGTCCCCTGTTACACCTGATATGTGTTATTTTTCGTACAAAAATCATTAACATGGCTTTTAAACCATTTTGTATGAATTGTACTTTATGTACTCACCCTTTGAGATGGAAAGTATTTAAAGAATGTGTCCTGAATTTACAAAAACAAGATGTAAAATGTAACGGGGGACACCAACACTGGACCCCTAATTTATAGAAAGACCCATTGGTCTAACACGGACACACTTGTGGGGTACCAAACACAATGGAACAATGGTACCCCATAAAGAAATTCAAAAGGAACAGTGGTACCCCACAGAGGAATTCTAAAGAAAAGGGAAAATAGGACAACAATGCAAGTACCCCATAAACCCCTGTGTACACAGGTGTATGATCGCGTGAAAAAAATGTCTTAAAGACACAGGCTCGCCAGCAATTCGCGCGCGCCAAATTCGTGCCACGAAATACGCAGCTCCATAGCAAAGGCACGGAGCTGCGTATTTCGTGGCACGTATTTCGTGGCACGAATTTGGCGCACGCGCATTGCTGACGAGCCTGTGTCTTTTGAGACTTTACCTTATGAGCAAAATTATGTAGTAACAATGCCCGTAGGGCCTATTTAAAATTTCCACGAACGCAAACATAATATAAGAAGATCAGTATTTTGATAATACTACACGGTCCGGCCAACTGCGTTTTCGGTTCTTACGACAAAACTGCCTTTGATCGATCTTTCGATCGTCAACATTTCATTTCTTCACATTTTAATTTCGTTTCAGGCAGCCAATGGGACTTGCACCAGCGCAGAAGACGGGGACACGGTGACGGTTGAGTACGAGGTAAACGACTGGAGACGAATTAAAAATCTTCCCTGTAGAAACATTAACACGAGACCTGATTACAACAAGATGTACTACCCCAGGAATTCCGGTTTGATAAGCATTTTGTTGTTGCCGCCAAAACGTAGGCCTATTCGTACTCGATTATTATTTTAAAACTTCGCTTTTTTTTGTGTAAAGACTGCAAAACCGCGCCCCAGAATCAAGTCGAAATTGGGGTAGCAATTTTATGTTTGGTTTCCAATAAGAAACGCGGGAAAGAGGACCAGCAGAAATAGCTGGAGTTTAGCCTTGGTCTTGTCCAACAGAGCAGAACAAATATATTTTTTTTACGGAGTAATTTTGTAGTCATTAAAGGCACAGGCTCGTCAGCAATGCGCGCGCCCCAAATTCGTGCCACGAAATATGCTGCTCCATGCCTTTGCTATGGAGCTGCGTATTTCGTGGCACGTATTTGGCGCGCGCGCAATGCTCACGAGCCTGTGCCGTTAATTGGTTACTGAGGCCGGTGTGAAATCCATGTAATTATACGTTCTGTGCATTTCATCGGACTGTATTGATGAATTATCGTAACATTTTAATTCGAAGGTTTTGACCTCTGTTCCATTTCGACACTTTGTTTCGACAGGGGACATTTGACAACGGAACTGTTTTTGATTCGTCAGTTACTAGAAATAAGTCACTGACCTTTGACCTTGGTGGCACCCACGTGATCAAGGCATGGAACACGGGTCTGCAGGGAGCATGCGTCCAGTAAGTTATTTTTGAGCGAGTGGCGTTCTGTCTGTTTTATTTAATTAGTAGTATATGAGGGGCATATCACCTGCACCATGTAGTGTGGTTCTGTGGATGGGTATTTACGCGCAGTCCGTGACGGGACAAATTGCGCGCGGGTTAATACCTTTTGGTAAGAATTGAGTAGTTGACCATGGATTCACACTTTGTGTACAAAACACGAAACTTACAAACTTTTTCGAATGTTTTCTTATAAATGTTTCTTTTTTACTCCTAAATTTGGTAAGATTTTACTTTCATACCTGCACTTTTAACCCTCTACACCAACCCTATATGCCATGCACTAAACCTATAAGACTTAAAGACAAGTTTTTTTCTTAGCAATTTTTTTTTTACCAAACTAACATTTTTGCATGGTTTATAATGTCATAAAAAGGAAAATCCTGGGTGGCCGAGCATGGTAATCTACCCAGCGTAATTTTTTTTGAAATAAAGCTAACAATTATACACAAGATTCGTTTTAAATAAACTCACCGGAAAGTTCATTCTGCTATAGGGTGGACATAGTAGCCGTGCAATTCCAAACAGTAATCCATTTCGAAAAAAAAGAGACGCCCATTAACGGTCGGCAATATAGTGAAACTGCAGTTGCGACCCTTCTCTCATGGTGACAAGCGTAGTTTCGGTTCCCGCATAGGCACTTTACCTATATTCACCTTCAATGCAGAGAAAATCTTCCAATTTCCAAGAATAAAAAAAATATATTGGGTGTGCTTGTTGAATATTTATATTCATACACTTACGCAATTTTAAACGGAGTTTGGAGCTGTCAAAAATATGCAAAAAGTTCACTTATTTGTTTATTTATTCCAGTGATGAAGTTCAAATCAAGATCAACTCCCTTCCAGCCCAAACTGAGGCAGTTACAATTCCACCATCAATACCGTCAAACTCCGATATCACATTCACAGTCCACGTTATGGCCGTCGTCAAAAAAGCCAACCCTTCACCCACTGGAAACAGAACAGCCGCTGACCAAACACCAATCATCATGAACGCCACGGACAGCGAGTCAGATGAAGACGATGACCCCGATGACCAGGAAGAAGTTATCACGACCTTTGACACCACCAGTAGTAGTCTCTGGTACAAGCTGCAGTTCCTAGCCATTCCTGTTGCTGTGATTCTGCTCATTCTGGTGGCCTATTGTATCTATACGGTCGAGTACCCTGACCGCAAGATTAAGTTTTACAGGGTTGGGGATCACGATAGCGACGGGGGTCTGAATAGAGTTATTTGATAGATTTTAGTCGCAGCCGCCATCATGAAAATGCGACCATGAACAGAAGCACGTTTCTTACTAGCCCTAAAGTTAGGGCTGTAAATTGCTCGCTTTTCAAATATGACTTATTACAGTCGCAAATTCACAAGTCATATTTGAAAAGCGAGCAATTTACAGCCCTAACTTTAGGGCTAGTTTCTTACGTAATCACCGATTCAGAAAATGCTCACAAAAGCCTCGTATCTGAAGGGGGTGGGGTGGGGTGGGGGGGGGGGGGGTGGGTGTGGGGATGGTGGAGGCGGTCACGTTAAAGCGAACGCGAATCTAACGTAAATCTCATGTCATAATTTTCGCTGCTAATATTTCCCCAAGTTGAAACTACTTCCACTTTCTGCGAATTTGCGGTAAGAAAACTTCGCCGCCGACGTCAAAATTCGCGTTTGTTTTCGCTCGAGGTATGAATTTGGCCTATACGCAAATAATACTTAACCTACGCGCCTGCCCATACTTTTAATAAACAAAATCGTGAATACTTTTTATATACTTGTATAGCTAGAGTACATTTTATTAGTACTACATGTACTACGATGTGTAAGTCGTATTTGACAAAAAAACATAGCTTTAGTAACAATATACAAGCCGAGACCATTAATTAGAAACATACATTTACATCTGATTAAAAAATAGTAATTGTTTCTCTTCGTTAAAAGTTTTACAAAAATAGCAATAAAATGTATGTGCCGATGTAAAATTTAGCCACAATAGACCTTATGCACGGCGGCCATGACAGAGGACAGGTTTTCATAT
Source organism: Henricia sp. BOLD:AAB3569 (assembly GCA_037783545.1). Classification (NCBI taxonomy): domain Eukaryota; kingdom Metazoa; phylum Echinodermata; class Asteroidea; order Spinulosida; family Echinasteridae; genus Henricia; species Henricia sp. BOLD:AAB3569. The sequence goes on along the minus strand of JBBELK010001141.1, from coordinate 16,902 downwards.
TTAAATGATGTGACAATAGATCCACAATGTGCCTACCGTGCATGACGCACTGCGACTGCCCTCTGTCATGGCCGCCGTGCATACGGTCTATTATTGCAAGGCGAAACTTTGAATAAAAGTTGAACAAAATCATTTTAACTTTACAAAATAAGTAAATTATTACCGTGGGGTTCATCATTAGTCACGTTATTCAACACTTGCACGGTCGCATTCAAAACGAGGCTTTCTTGGCATACGTCATATTTTACATTGTACAAAAGTCAACGTCACAGCAACCGACATGTAACGACGCGAGGGAGTCATTGTTCATGCAAGGAAAGCCTCGCTGTTTTGCCAATATGGCGGTTCCGTGCAAGTGGTAAATAGATAAAAAATATTCTCCAAATACGTGGTTGTGGCATGTTTAGACTTTTTAGGATATCCAAAGATGAGAAACAGATATTTTGTTATCACATGTACTATAGAGCTAGTGGGGAATTAGGTTGGCGTACGTATAGTGGTTCTTTCCTTGCCTCCCACCAATGTGGCCCTTGTTCGAATTCCGTCTCAGGGGTCAGTGTATGGATTGGGTTCTCAGTCCCTGCTTGATTCCGTGGGTTTCCCCACACGTTGGTGCGTGGGGTTTTTCTCCTACCTCTATAAAGCGGGCCTCCCACTGTGCGATTTTTGCCACGAATTAGGTATGATGGTGTATAGACTCTATACACAATCGTACAACATCTTAGATAATCGTTAGCAATTCGTGGCAAAAATCGCACAGTGGGAGGCCCGCTTAAAACTGAGAATTTCTTCCTGTTCTCTCGCACTTCGTGGCCAAGCTGAAGAACCTCCTATAGGTAGCTATACAGGGCAACGACTTGAGTCGGCTAATCTCAGCAACCAGATCCCATTAGGGATCATACGATAGCAGCATAGAGTTACCAACCACCATTACGATATAACACTACCACTACCACTAATTCTACCAACATGAAGTCCAAAAAGTATCTTAACTAGTTACTCCATTATAAAAGGCCAGAAGAAATGTTAAAGGACCAAAGAAAGAAAGACACTGTATACCAAACAAGTGCAGTTCCTTTATTATATTTATACATAGAGCAGGAAATAATTATGACCAACTTAAAAAGCAGATACGAACTTCACAAAGAATGTCAATGGGAGACTTGAGATGCTCAATATGACGAAAAGGACCGGTTTATTTGCTGCCACCAAGCGTCTCAAGTCTCCCATTGTAGTATGGGCGCTGCCATTTTGTCAGAAAACTGAATACATACATAAACATTATTCTTCATTCTTCATTTGTGTCTGCCAATGTGCTCATTAAATTCACCAGCACAACCTTATACGTCTGTTTCTTTACGGGTTGACGGTTCTTGCAAGTCTTCGGGCACAACATTTTTCTCTTCGTCGCCGTCACCCTCGTTCTCAGTAATGTGCGGTTTATACGCCCTCTGTTGGGAATCATGACAAGATATTACCCAGTGCTTAAGACTACCTTAAAACATTTCCGAATTAGCCTTTGATAAAAACCGATTAAGATAATTATAAAATGGCTTATCCTGGTTCTAATAAGCCTGGAGAGAATTAAATGACCAGTGTACTGACAATTTGATTTTATGTACCAAAACCCTACCCAAGGGCTTTCAATTACCAGTGGAAATCACACTGTTTTCAACAGTTTACCAATCATGTACTCTATCTAATTAAGATTAATAAATCATGAATATCTTACCTTGAAGATGAAATATGTCGCGATGCAGAAAAAGAGAAACGCCAAGAATCTGAATCCGACCGTGAAACCGAGGAATGCGAAGCGGAGACCAGGCCGGTCATACAGGAGACATTCACCGGTCGCATCGCACGATTCCTGCCAGTATAGACACTGGGACTCGATGGTGGCTCCCAACAGGATGGGGGTCGGGATGAAAGCTGGTATAAAGATCACATGGCAAATTGGCAGGTCACATAAACAGAGCACATGCCTCATCGCACCACTATGGTACATGTATCATTAAAAAGGTGGACACAGTTCGATTCACGACTAGAGTAACCACGGGTCGAACTAGACTGGTCCCCTGTCCTCATATTTACTCCCCCTCCCGCTTGGCGCTTGCGCAAACTGTGACACAGCCCCGTTAATTTGCATAAACCTCCAGGTATTCCTGGATATTTATGCCAAACATGGCGGCGTGTACCTGTCCTCATATACGACGATGGGGGAGTAAATATGAGGACAGCGGACCAGTCTAAGGTCGAACGTCATCCTGGCATCACACATGCGCACTATCGTTCAAGTGTGAGCGCCTTTGGTTAGTCAGTTTGTTCCGCGCAAAACACTGCATTAACTCAATACCTGATGGGTACCAGTGACCAGCACGACCGTGCCCTGTGGGCTGGTTCCAAATGGTCAATCAAACACGACTATCCATCGTTGACTAGCTAGACTAGCGTTCGGTTAGAAATAGTCGAACTTTAGTTGACTATAGTCGTGAATCGAACTTGCTCTACGTGGACTGATCTTGTGCCATCAAGTACTAAGAAGAACGCCAAAACTATTCCTTGCGTTTTTAATTGTGGTTCTTGTCAAATTTCACTGGGTCCTTTTTAAGGCGAGAAAAGATTTAGCCTAAGGGTACAATTTCTGAACTCACCCAATATTTTTACCATGAATGATCTTAACCCAAGAGACAGGTCTCTATCTTTGTCTTCGACTGACCTGAAAGAAAGTTAATGTTTAAAGGCAGTATACATGATTGGTATCTCGAAAATCAGAAATGTTCACAGATTTACGCCTAACTTACACAATATAAACATGATGACCGTAGAAAACTTCCCTTGAAAAAGTTTTTGTCTGAAGTGCTATATAGGCTTTGAGAAATGAGACGAAAATTCAATTCGCCCCAAAACCATTTCGCCCAAGTGCCATTTCGCCCCAAATCACTTCGTCCAAATACTACTTCGTGCACAGGCCGTGGTTCATGGCGAAATGATTCAGGGCGAAGTGGTTTTGGGGCGAAATGACTGCAAACCCTTTTTTACCGTTGTCTCAAAAGTTAGACGAAGTATGGTTTTGCATATCTTTAATCACACAGGGGGATAAAACTATTTGTAACAGTTTACCAATCATGTATACTATCTTTAAAACAAAGAAACAGTTTTTCCTTTTGTCCTAATATCTGATGTCTTAATATCAGGTCGTTTTGCCATTGGACCAAATCACAAGCATTCATTTTATTATTGTTTACCTAAATTGTTTACCTGAATGTCAACATGAACGAAGGGTTGTGGGAAACGGCCGAAAGTGCCGCCGCGACACCCAGAAGTACCAAGAACGGAAGTAAAATGTTACAGCCATCCGCGCATGCGCCGTGGAAGGCAAAACCGGAAGTAGGCTCGTCCGCCATCTTGTGCTGGGTTGAACTGATACAACTGCAGTTTTGATAAATCTAAAAAAATATTGTAAACAAAATATTACATTTTCCTGTCAGTTTTGTTTTTAGTGCTGGAGTCTCTGTATGCTTGAAATTTTGATGTTTTGTGGGATAGAAACTTTGTTTTAAACTTGGATAATACGCAGCTCCATAGCAAAGGCATGGAGCTGCGTATTTCGTGGCACTAATTTGGCGCGCGCGCATTGTTGACGAGCCTGTGTCTTTAATGTACATGCATTTCAAATCAATTTGGATTGCACCAAACATGTTCTTGAATAATCACGAACATGTTTATCAAATAATCAATCTTTAACATCTGTAAGGTTAAATTGTTGTAACTCGTCTTACTGTCCTGTCATCTTGGTCTTTCTCGGCAAACTGGCAGCCGGCGAAACACGCTGTAACGTAAGTCACGTTGTCCGATCCGCAAACGGGAGAATAGACGCCTTTTTCGCACGCGCAGTTTACGTTGCAAGATGCGTTGGGGTTCACACTGCCAAAAAGGGGGGAAATAGAAGATATTTTTTTCCAATTGTCCAATACAATGATTCCGACGGAGATGATTTTTTGCGTATTCAATCACCTTTGCTTCTTGTTACTGGACTTGTGATTGTATTGGCTCTGGACTTGTGATAGACTTGTGATGGACTGGTACTGAGTTGACTTATACACAAGATGGATTTTATCTCACACACCCCTATTCACACATGCAGATAACGCCGTTTGTAACCGTCTTCAAATCTCATGATATATCTTTAAATGTCAAATTACCTTTCGGTTCCGATACTAACGCCATTGCCACCATACTGTGTGGTGATGCCAGCAATCTGAGAATTGGAGCATCCCACAAACATCATGGCGGCGTACATAAACGCACATAGACAATGAGCAATCAGAGTTAACTTGGCATAACCCCGGCTGCTCCCACCCACACGTGAAGTTACTATGCCACCAACAATATTGCCAAATAGGGAACACGGCATCAGCGCCAAACCTAAACAGAAAACACAAACATAGAAAAAAAATACCAAACAACCGAATTTATCGATCCCAATGCCTCATTTCCAGTGACACGAAATTTTACTTCATGAGTTGACAAGAAAAAAACCAAACACTAGGCCTACACGATTTATCCCCGTGTAAAATACCTCTTTTTGTTGAAGAAATTGTCAACTGAAATCGCACTTCAACTTACATCACAACCCTCGAAGCATTTTCTTACCTAGCAACATTCCAGCTTTTGAAGGCGGTATGTTAAACACAAACTGAATGTATTTAGCACTGAAAATGGCGAATCCACTGAAAGAAATGGCCATCATACATACGCCGATGACACAGACCATGTATGTAGGGTTCGTCAGAAGCCGCCATATTGAGGCCAAAAATTCTGTGTAAAAAATATTGAAAATAGAGTGCGCAAATGGTTGCGTTTTTGAAGAAAAAAATCATGCTTTTAATTTTATAATGCAGATACTTTTTACTGTAAATATTTAACAAACAGATGATTCACCTTTAATGGCAACCACTGGTTTGCTGGATGACTCCGTCCGTGGGGCCGCCATTTTACTTAAGGCCACGCCTCCAACGCCCCGCCCACCGCCGAGTCCACCCCCCATCATTTTCGTGCAGCATTTGGACACGCCCCCGAAGCAGCTACAACGATTCTTGAACTTTTCCAATTTGCGCGGGAAGAAAAAGAAAGGGAGGGAAAACAGAGCCACCAAACAGCCGTAGATGAGAAAGCCCAGCCACCAGGCGCCTTGCCATTCTGGATCCCGGGGGGTGATACTGAGTTCTGCTGCGTCCGTGTCGTAGAAGTTGGTGAATAGCGACAGGCAATAGCCGCTGATCGCGTAGCCCATCAGGGGTGCCACAGTCATGGGCAAAAACATCATGGCTGCCGTGGAACAAATATAACTTGTGTATACCGTTAATCTATACTGCATTATTTTAAATAAAGGAATGCATATGCGGTTGGCCGGTTTAAAAATGTACATGTACCATTGAAGAGGTTAAAACATTGTGGAATCTGCTTTTATTTATTACGAAAGAAGTAAAACTGTTCTCGTTAAATCTTGTATTGCTTATCATTTGGGTGAAACAGAATCACGGTTGAAGTATATGAAATAATTGAGGAATTATACATCACATGTCTAGCAATGTTCGTGTCGACTTTTGCCCATGATGCACAGCGAAAGTCGCCTTTCTGCTTCAAACTCCTGAATCGCCCTAATTGAAAATGGTGAAGAATTTGTACCAACCCATGTAGATTGGCAGAATAGCCTTGTCTATCGCGTCATCGACGTAGGTCGTTGACAGCGGAATGAGAGCCGTACCGCCCACTCCATACAGTAGCTGGCCTAGGATTATAGGCCACGTCTTGCCGAGCTGGGAGCCGGATGACTGTATCTCCTCAGCTGTACATGGGAGGCTATCATTCTGTTGCGCACTGCAGGTGAAATCTGAAAGGATGAAATGTGTACGAACATATGGGAGCCTGCCGGGAAATCTGAGTTTGCCTTGGAAAATATAGGTCAAGGTTTTACCGGCGCTTAAAGGTGAGCCACAATTTTTTGATCTGTTTGAAAGGGGAACTTATGGAGTTTTAAAAACATTGGAGTAATAATATGGAGCCTGCCAGGAAGTCATGGTTTGCCTTGGAAAATCTGGGACAAGCTTTCATCAGGGCATTAGGGGTGCACCCACTTTTTTTTCTTTGTCTGAAAGGAGGACTTTTAGAGTTTAAAATATTTGGTCGAGAAACTCTAACGTAATTAACGCAGGGTTGAGAACGAAATAGCGATGGCCAACCTCTCACATACCCTGTTCGTACGTAGATGGTCCGTTTGCCTCTTCTGTCCCGTTACTAAACGATTTACTGAGGATGTTCTCTAGGGCTGGATTATCAAAGAGAACCTGGGGTAACGCGGTGATGAAGGTTCCCACTGCGATGACTAGACCGGAAATACCGATGATTCTCGGTCGATGGGACCTAAAACAAGATCAGCATGGAAGACAGAATTAAAGGCAGAGGCTCGTTAGCAATGCGCGCGCGCCAAATTCGTGCCACGAAATACGCAGCTCCATACCTAATGCCTAGAGTTTTAGAAGCCATTAAATGAGCGACACATGTATTTTCCGCAAATAAATCCCTTTTTAATCACAATTTTCTGTCATAAACAGAGTCCATATTTTACAAACGAATTACATGTACAATGTAATTAATTACTACACTCGATTACTCGAGTAATCGTAAGTGTTTTTCCTGCGAGTACTCGAGTAGTAAAATTCACTAAGTCGCGCATTATTATTAAATGTATTCCACTCTTACACGTCCAAAGTAGTTAGACACCATTCCAATCGAGGTATATACGTTTTGTGAGACTAATGAAGGGCCAAGACTAAAAACTCGTGTCTGCATTTCAACCACTGACCTATATACACTGGATTGGGAATGCAGCAGCAGCTGGATGTACGAGAATTGAAGCCACACATCGGCCCTCTTAGTACTCCCAAGACAATGCTTTGCCGCTTTGCCCCTTTGCCTATACTGCTCCCTGGTCCATACGATCGCTTCATTCACTTGCATCCATTTAATTAACACATGTACCGAAGATATTATACGTATAACCAGTCTATAGCAAGGTATTGTTTTTGAGAGTACTATGATGGCGGACGGTGGCTTCAAATTTAGAAGGTGTTGCTGGTTGCTGCGTTCAGTGGTGGTTGGATTTCGATGATTGCACCCACCTTCCTCCAAAGTGCGTCAGAAACAGGACGCCACACAGCGACGAAATATCATTCATGGACAATAGAAGCCCAGATTCGGAGCTTTTGAGTTGGAATCGCTTCTCAACTGTCGAGATAATCCCGGACATGTAGAATACGTTGGCTCCAACGGCCGTGGTGAACAGCAGACCCACGCACAGAACGAAGACATTGGGATTGGCCAGAACGTTCAGACATCGGCACCTCAGACGCCCCATGCCGCACTGAGCACTCTCGACGTCCGCCATCTTGTCCACCTCCTTTCCATTTTGTTCTTGTGTTGGTAGTTCGCGGTACTCCGGGTGCGAAGATCCCTTCGTATGCAGTGGCATTTTTATCTAATATTCGCGGTTCTTCTGGTTCTAAAATAATCCGTCAGCAAAACTTTAGCGTATTAATAGGAAACTGTCTAAATCCACGTCAACCCTCACTAATACTACCTGTAGTTGGTGAAAGGTTACTGAGGAGACTTTACACAGCTGCTTATCTCCCCCGCGGAGCGCGCGGTGTATTAAAGTACGACCGTAAACATTGGTTACCAAACGAAAGAGCTATATAGCCGACCCGCTGAACCAGATTGTTATTGAGCCCGGATACGTATCTTTTGTACCTTGACTCCCAAAGCGACTGACGCACAGAAATCTAGCCAAAACTGTGAACTTGTTTTTTTCAACTTCACTGATTCTTTGGCCTACAGGTATAGACTTGGTTCCAAGTCCGAGATCCTGGGGCCGATTTCACTAACACAATATTTTGCGATCATCGTTAGAATGATCGCTAAATTCAAATCCATCGTTATTGCGATGGCGATGGATTTTGCATTTTACAAAAGCCGTCGCAATAGCGATGAGTATTAATTATAAATAAATTTATTGGACGAGGACGATCGCTTAGTAACGCGTAAACAACCAAAAATTCAGTGACTTGATGCACGATTCTGCAGACACTAGCTTCAGATATGCCATGATGCTCGGATGTTGTGGAATAGAAGCATCCTGAGAGCCACAAATACTTGAACGGTTGCATAGCTCCTAAGAGTTGAAGGGCGGAGATGTGGCTCTAAAATGTCAATAATTCTCATGACACCATTCCGCGTAAACCTATAATATTTGTGCATCTTTTTGTCATTGTATGAATCCAGAGGATTTGTCCTGTCCCTGAAAACCCTCTCTCTCTCTGTAATGCTCTTGCGTTGTTTATGTACAACAACTAAAACGCCATTTCGAGACACACTGAAAATCACCAAACCTTCAATATACTACACAAATGGGGCAAAATTGTATTTTAGCGATGAATGTTTCCATTTACGATGACAAATTAGTCGTCGCTAAATATTCATCGCTAAAAAACAACTAGCGATGGCCAACGCCATCGCTAAGTTTTTGTGAAATCGCTCTTCGAAGTTGATCGCTAAGTTGCGATGGATTTCGAGTTTAGCGATTGATTTGGGCATTAGCGATCATCGCAAAGCGTTAGTGAAATCGGCCCCTGGTTTGTTTTCCGTGTGCGTAGCGCCCTCTGTTGATGTGTGAAATGTATGGACAGGGAACTAGTCTATTTCGGTTCTGAACCGAAATAGACTAGTTCCCTGTCCACTGCAAACTTCATCATACTGTTCAAATGAATCAATGCGCATAATTATGCATAATAAGTCTAAAATTTGAATGTTTTTAGCGAATTATAGCGAGTTTCTTTCTAATTATTTTTCCATGATAATATTTTGACAGAAGGCACTGTATATGTTTTTCAAGAGCTTGTTTTAGTTAGGCTTGGTAAGTAGTGTCATTTAGCTGTTTCAGAAAGTTAATTTTTCAGAAATTGATTTAGCTTGCGTCGGATAAGGGCAAAACAAACCCCAATTAAATTGAATTTTGGTTGTATGGTTTTGTGCATTAATTCCAACTTTAAGTGTTGCAAAATAATCTTTGATTTTTAAACACATTTTTACAAATTAAGTGCAGAAATAGTTTAGTGATTAATGTTTTATTATAGTAGGGTTAAGGTAAAACGCATTTTTGCGGGGTGGGAGGGCGGTCACACTAAAGCGAACGCGAATCTAACGTAAATCTTATGTCATAATTTTTGCGGCTAATATTCCCCCAAGTTGAAACTATAGTTCCACTTTCTGCGAATTTGCGGTAAGAAAACTTCGCCGCCGACGTCAAAATTCGCGTTCGCGTTTGTTTTCGCTGGAGGTATGAATTGGGCTATACGCAAATAACACCTAACCTACGCGCATGCCCATACATTTAGGTAACAAACTTCACAAAAATACTTGTTATATAGCTGGAGTACATTTTATTAGTACTACTACGATGCGTAAATCGTAGTTGACGCTGCCCAGCTTTAGTAACAATACACAAGTCGAGACCATTTATTAGAAAAATATATTTACGTCTGATAAAAAAATTGTTTTTCTTTGTTGAAACGTTTTACAAAAATAGCAATATAAAATGTATGTGCCGATGTAAAATTTGGCCACAATAGACCTTATGCATGGCAGCCATGAAAGTAGATCCACAATGTGCCTACTCGTGCATGACGCACTGTGACAATGTGACTGCCCTCTGTCATGGCCGCCGTGCATAAGGTCTATTATTGCAAGGCGAAACTTTGAATAAAAGTTGAACAAAATCATTTTAACTTTACAAAATAAGTAAATTATTACCGTGGGGTTAATCATTAGTCACGTTATTCACCACTTGAACGGTCGCGTTCAAAACGAGGCTTACTTGGCATACGTCATATTTTATAATGGACAGAAGTCAACGTCACAGCAACCAACATGGTAACGACACAAGGTTCGAATTCCGTCTGGGTCAGTATGTGGATTGGGTTCTCAGTCCCTGCTTGATTCCGTGCATGGGTTTCCCCACAGGGCAACGACTATGTGGGCAACGACTTAAGTCGGCTAATCTCAGCAACCAGATCCCATTAGGGATCATACGATAGCAGCATAGAGCTACCAACCACCATTACGATATAACACTACCACAAATTCTACCAACATGAAGTCCAAAAAGTATCTTAACTAGTTACTCCATTATAAAAGGCCAGAAGAAATGTTAATCTACCAACATGAAGTCCAAAAAGTATCTTAACTAGTTACTCCATTATAAAAGGCCAGAAGAAATGTTAAAGGACCAAAGAAAGAAAGAAAGACACTGTATACCAAACAAGTGCAGCTCCTTTATTATATTTATACATGGAGCAGGAAATAATTATGACCAACTTAAAAAGCAGATACGAACTTCGCAAAGAATGACAATGGGAGACTTGAGACGCTTAATTGGTGGCAGCAAACAAACCGGTCCTTTTCCTAAAGTGCGCATGCTCAATATGACATAGCAATGGAAAAAATACCTGTTTGTTTGCTGCCACCAAGCGTCTGAAAAATCTCCCATTACAGTGATGCATTGTAGTATGAGGGTCGCCATTTTGTCAGAAAACATAATACGTACATAAACATATTCTTCAAAATGTTCTGCCAATGTGCTGATTAAATTCACCAGCACAGCACTATAGCCCTAAACATCTGTTTCTTTACGGATTGACGGTTCTTGCAGGTCTTCAGGCACAACCTTTTTCTCTTCGTCGCCGTCACCCTCGTTCTCAGTAATGTGCGGTTCATACGCCCTCTGTTGGGAATCATGACAAGATATTACCCAGTGCCCACGACTACCTTGGAACATTTCCGAATTAGCTTTTGATAAAAACCGATTCAGAGAACGTTATGATCTAAAAGGGCTTATCCTCGTTCTTAGCCTTGAGAGAAATGACCAGTGTACTAACAATGTACCAAAACCCTACCCTATGGGGCAGATATTTTCCCGTCAATATTGTTATGAGTCAGCCAAAAGGACCTGATGACTGAACCCTTCTCTGAAAATAGTGCCTTGGCCAAACTTAACAAGTCCTGGACTCTCGGCCAGCTGCTGTTAACTACGGAAAGTCTGGAGTGTCCCTGAGGCTTATTGATGAGAAAAATATCAAAACTATTTGAATCTCCAAAGATCGCCTGCTGTAGGCGATTTTTGGAGCCATTCATTCATGCTCAAAAAACATGCTTGGATTGTTCAGGTTTTCTGAAGTATTACTGCATCTATGTGGCTGAAATTTCTACAATGTTGTTTTAGACATAGGCTTTCAATTACCAGTGGAAATCACGCTGTTTTCAACAGTTTACCAATCATGTACTCTATCTTTAAGATTAATAAATCATGAATATCTTACCTTAAAGATAAAATATGTCGCGATGCAGAAAAAGAGAAACGCCAAAAATCTGAATCCGACCGTAAAACCGAGGAATGCGAAGCGGAGACCAGGCCGGTCATACAGGAGACATTCACCGGTCGCATCACACGATTCCTGCCAGTATAGACACTGGGACTCGATGGTGGCTCCCAACAGCACGGGAGTCGGGATGAAAGCTGGTATAAAGATCACATGGCAAATTGGCAGGTCACATAAACAGAGCACATGCCTCATCGCACCACTATGGTACATGTATCATTGACAAAGTGGACACAGTTCGATTCACGACTAGAGTTAACCACAGGTCGAACGTCATCCTGGCAACACACATGCGCACTAACGTTCAAGTCTGAGCGCCTGTGGTAAGCCAGTTGGTTCCGTGCAAAACACTGCATAAACTCAATAGCTGATGGGTACCAGTGACCAGCACGACAGTGACCAGCACGACCGTGTCCTGTGGGCTGGTTCCAAATGGTCGACCAGACACGACTAACCATCGTTGACTAGCTAGACTGCGTTCGGTTGGAAATAGTCGAACTTTAGTTAACTATAGTCGCGAATCGAACTTGCTCTACGTGGACTGATCTTGTGCCATCAAGTACTAGGAAGAACGCCAAAACTATTCCTTGCGTTTTTAATTGTGGTTCTTGAAATTTGAGGGTGTCAAATTTCACTGGGTCTTTTTTAAGGCCCGAAAGGATTTAGCCTATAAGGGTAGAATAGAGTTCTGAACTCACCCACTATTTTTACCATGAATGATGTAAACCCAAGAGAGAGGTCTCTATCTTTATCTTCAACTGACCTGAAAGAAAGTTAAAGTTTAAAAAAAAGAAACAGTTTTTCCTTTTGTCCTAATATTTGATGTTGTCTTAATATTAGGTCGTTTTGACAAAATCACAAACATTCATTTTGTCATTGTTTACCTAAATTGTTTAAACCTAAAATATATGTTTACCTTAATGTCAACATGAACGAAGGATTGTGGGACAAGGCCGAAAGTGCCGACCCCACGCCCAGAAGTACCAAGAACAGAGGTAAAATGTTACAGCCATCCGCGCATGCGCCGTGGAAGGCAAAACCGGAGATAGGCTCGTCCGCCATATTGTGCTGAGTTGAACTGATACAGCTGCAGTTCTGATAAATCTGGGGAAAAAAGATTTTTAAAAATTAACATTTTCCCGTCAGTTTTTTTTAAAGTCCTGGAGTATGCTCGAAATTTTGACATTTTGTGTCATAGAAACTTCGTTTGGACTTTGTCCATAAACTTGGATAAAACAAATTATTCAAATCCTCTGCAAGACATTAATGTACATGCATTTCAAATCAATTGGGATTGCACTAAACATGTTCTTGAATAAACACGAACATGTTTATAAAATAATCACTCTTTAACATTTTTAAGGTTAAATTGTTCAAACATTCTTACTGTCCTGTCATCTTGGTCTTTTTCGGCAAACTGGCAGCCGGCGAAACACGCTGTAACGTATGTCACGTTGTCCGATCCGCAAACGGGAGAATAGACGCCTTTTTCGCACGCGCAGTTTACGTTGCAAGATGCGTTGGGGTTCACACTGCCAAAAAGACAACAAAATAGAAGATAAAGGTGGTTCCAACTGATCCAGTACAATGATTCCGTGATGATTTTTATTGTTTTCTCCAAACGTAGACGAGGTACTGAGCAGGCTCTATCACAAGTCCATCACAAGTCCATCACAAGTCCATCACAAGTCCATCACAAGTCCATCACAAGTCCATCACAAGTCCATCACAAGTCCATCACAAGTCCACCACAAGTCCCTCGGTCTTAATTCAAGTCACAAGCTATTTGAATGAACTCCAACAAAGGCATTCTTTTGTGCGTGTTCATCCTTTGCTTCTTGTTAATGTTACTGGACTTGTGATTTTATCGGCTCTGGACTTGTGATAGACTTGTGATGGACTCGACTACAACCCTGGTACTAAGCCGACTTACGTGTATACACGGGACGGATTTTATCTCACACGCCCCTATTCACACATGCAGATAATGCCGTTTGTGACCGTGTTCAAATCTCATGATATATCTTTAAATGTCAAATTACCTTTCGGTTCCGATACTAACGCCATTGCCACCATACTGTGTGGTGACGCCAGCAATCTGAGAATTGGAGCATCCCACAAACATCATGGCGGTGTACATAAACGCACATAGACAATGGGCAATCAGAGTTAACTTGGCATAACCCCGGCTGCTCCCACCCACACGTGAAGTTACTATACCACCAAAAATAATGCCGAATAGGATACACGGCATCAGCGCAAAACCTAAACAGAAAACACAAACATAGAAAAAAAAAGTTACCAAACAACCGAATTTAAAGATAGTATATACATGATTGGTAAACTGTTACAAATAGTTGTATCCCCCTGTGTGATTGAAGATATACATGATTAAAACCAACCTGAGCAAAAACAGCTCCGTACTTCGTCTAACAACAAAAAACCCAAACACTACATGATTTTTCCCGTATAAAATACATTTTTTTGATAAATTGCCAACTGACATTGCACTTCAACTTATATTCACAACCCTTGAAGCATTTTCTTACCTAGCAGCATTCCAGCTTTTGAAGGCGGTATGTTGAACACAAACTGAATGTATTTAGCACTGAAAATGCCGAATCCACTGAAAGAAATGGCCATCATACATATGCCGATAACACAGACCATGTATATAGGGTTCGTCAAGAGCCGCCATATTGAGGCCAAAAATTCTGCGGAAAAAATATAGTATATTGAAAATAGAGTGTGGAATATAAAATTACAATGGTTACAAAACATAGAGATGAAACATGCGATTGTTTGGGGGGTTTTTTTGAAAAAAAACATGCTTTTAATTTTATAATGCAGATCATTTTGACTGAAAAATATTTGATAATTCACCTTTAATGGCAACCACTGGTTTGCTGGATGACTCCGTCTGTGGGGCGGTCGTTTTACTTAAGGCCACACCTCCGGCGCCCCGCCCACCGCCGAGTCCACTCCCCATCATTTTCGTGCAGCATTTGGACACGCCCCCGAAGCAGCTACAATGATTCTGGAACTTTTCCAATTTGCGCGGGAAGAAAAAGAAAGGGAGGGAAAACAGAGACACCAAACAGCCGTAGATGAGAAAGCCCAGCCACCAGGCGCCTTGCCATTCTGGATCCCGGGGGGTGATACTGAGTTCTGCTGCGTCCGTGTCGTAGAAGTTGGTGAATAGCGACAGGCAATAGCCGCTGATCGCGTAGCCCATCAGGGGTGCCACAGTCATGGGCAAAAACATCATGGCTGCCGTGGAACAAATAGAATTTGTGTATACTGTTAATTTACTGCCTTATTTTAAATAATGGAATACATTTGTGGTTGGCCGGTTTAAACATGTACTAATAAAGAGCTAATTTTTAAAACATGGTGGAATTTGCTTTATTTATTACGAAAGAAGTAAAACTATTCTCGTTAAATATTGTACTGCTTATAATTTGGGTGAAACAGAATCACGGTTGTCGGATGTGAAATATGAAATAATTGAGAAATGGCTGGATCCGAATTAGTTTCTTTGGCTGTGGCCGTGGCTGTTGCTGTGGCTGTTGCTATGCTCTATCTAAGGACTGGCATTGTCCCGCTGATAGCAACAGCATAGCCACAGCCATAGCCACAGCCAAAGCCACTAATTCGGATCCAGCCTATGCATCGCATGTCTAGCAATGTTCGTGTCGACATTTTCCCATGATGCACAGCGAAAGTCGCCTTTCTGCTTCAAACTCCTGGTGGCGCCCTTGAATTCATTTTGATTGGTGAAGAATTTGTACCAACCCATATAGAGTGGCAGAATAGCCTTGTCCACCGCGTCATCGACGTAGGTCATTGACAGCGGAATGAGAGCCGTCCCGCCCACTCCATACAGTAGCTGGCCTAGGATTATAGGCCACGTCTTGCCGAGCTGGGAGCCGGATGACCGTATCTTCTCATCTGTACAAAGGAGGCTATCATTCTGTTGCGCACTGCAGGTGAAATCTGAAAGGATGAAATGTGTACGAACATATGGGAGCCTGCTGGGAAATATGAGTTTGCCTTGGAAAATATAGGTCAAGGTTTTACCGGCGCTTAAAGGTGAGCCACAATTTTTATCTGTTTTAAAGGGGAACTTATGGAGTTTTAAAAACATTGGAGTAATAATATGGAGCCTGCCAGGAAGTCATGGTTTGCCTTGGAAAATGTGGGACAAGCTTTCATCTGGGCCCAATTTCATAAAGCTGTTTTAATAGTCAAAATTGTATATTTTAGCAAGAATAGCAGAACACCAGTCAACTGTAAACGCATCACATAAGATTTTGACTGCTAACCCACTTTTATAAAGCGAACAAATTTTTGATTAAGCAATTTTTTGTAAATGTACTTGTGTGGCGTCAGTTTACCATGGTAACTGGGTCCAAACAGTTCGCTGGTAATCTGCAGAGACCATTGCTAAAACGCAAGGAAACAGCCTTATGAAATTGGTCCCAGGGCATTAGGGTGCACCCACTTTTTTTCTTCGTCTGAAAGGGGGAATTTTAGAGTTAAAAATATTTGGCCGTAAATCTCTAACGTGATTAACGCAGGGTTGAAGACAAAATAGCGATGGCCAACTTCTCACATACCCTGCTCGTACGTAGATGGTCCGTTTGCCTCTTCTGTCCCGTACGATTTACTAAGGATGTCCTCTAAGGCTGGATTATCAAAGAGAACCTGGGGTAACGCGGTGATGAAGGTTCCCACTGCGATGACTAGACCGGAAATACCGATGATTCTTGGTCGATGGGACCTAAAACAAGATCAGCATGGAAGACAGAATTAAAGGCAGAGGCTCGTCAGCAATGCGCGCGCGCCAAATTCGTGCCACGAAATACGCAGCTCCATACCTAATGCCTATAGTTTTATAATCCATTAAATGAGCGACACATGTATTTTCCGCAAACAAATCCCTTTTTAATCACAATTTTCTGTCATAAACAGAGTCCATATTTTACAAACGAATTACATGTACACTGTAATTAATTACTACACTCGATTACTCGAGTAATCGTAATTGTTTTTCCTGCGAGTACTCGAGTAGTAAAATTCACTAAGTCGCGCATTATTATTAAATGTATTCCACTCTTACACGTCCAAAGTAGTTAGACACCATTCCAATCGAGGTATATACGTTTTGTGAGACTAATGCAGGGTCCAAGACTAAAAACTCGTGTCTGCATTTCAACCACTGATCTATATACACTGGATTGGGCATGCAGCAGCAGCTGGATATACGAGAATTGAAGCCACACATCGGCCCTCTTAGTACTCCCACGACAATGCTTTGCCGCTTTGCCTAGACTGCTCCCTGGTCCATACGATCGCTTTATTCACTTGCATCCATTTAACACATGTACTGTAGTGAATATATTATACG